>JBAMIG010000007.1:19574963-19588052 GCA_037177335.1 Kiunga ballochi
GGTAATATTAGGTAATAACAGAACAAAAGATTGTTGTGAGGAACAAAGATAAGTTTGATTCAGATGATAACAAGTAACAAGCTTCTGTCATAAACATCATGCGCAACCTAGCAACCACATGCTGCTGGAACCGAATCCATGTGTTTATGCACAAAGCAGATGTTAAAATGACACCACTGTTAGTTATTACTCAGATTTGCTTTGTAACTCTATCATCAAAGCTGGATTTGTTTGTCTATTATCTGCAAATAAGGCATTAATTGGGAGAATATAAGTGCTGCACAAGAGCATCGGTGGAGGGTGTGTGCATGGTGTTTAGTTCAGATGAATCAGGGTTATAAGTCAAAACATGAATATTATTAGATCACTCAGTAGACTAAAGGTGCAATTGAAATTCATAAGCTCAACATCGGGTCTTGACCCAGGTCCTGGTCTGGGATGTTTCTCACAGCTTCTCTCATCAAGAAGCTTATGATATGAGGATATCTCTTACCACAAGCATTTACAAAATACAGACAATATATACAATTTTTTAAAAAGTAGCTCAAATCCACTACACAGGGCTGGTTTTAGAAAACCCTCAAATCTCTGGAGAGACACGGGAAGCAATGTTGTTTGTCATTAAAACATGTTTCTGCTTTTTTTGATACTGGGCTAAAGGAGGCCCAGCAGGAGGAATAAAGTAAGTAAAGTATAATTACAAAGATCAGGAGCAGAGTTTTCCATGAAAAATAACCATTTTTTAACCAGTACATAACCTAAAACTCAGCAGCTGTCTGCGACGGTGACGTAAAACAATTCTGATTGGAAGTAAGTTTTTCTGAAGAAACAGTGTCAATACAGTTAAGATTTGTAAAACTGTCGCAAAATATGTCTCTCGAAGCAATTTTTCTTTTTCTTTTTACAGATTTCTAAAAGAAAAAAGGTTTAAAATTGTTATGAGAGACAAATTTAGCATCATTCACCTTCTCAGTTTGCTGCTCCCTAGTGGTAAAAAAGCAACAAAAAAAACTCCACAGACTGACAGCCCATGATCGCACACAAGTCCATTAGTCAGTTAGATACATCAAAAGTTCATAGCAAATGATTGGTGTCATTCAAATGCAACCTGTATCAGAAGTATATCTACATGTGATATATCAGATCAGAGAAGAAGCGTACCTCCGATGCATCCATTGATGAGTGCATGTCAGTATGATGCATCTAAAAGGAAATATGTAGCCAGTAGAACTACATATAGAGGTGCCGTTTGATGGTGTGAATGGCTTTTAGTGTAAAAGCACTTTGAGCAATCACCAACATTAGAAAGCCAAGAAATATATTCCAGTTTGAACTCAGAAAATAGATCATGCTCACTTTTTATTTCCATATTAAAGCTATTCTACTATTAGAGGGAAACCTTAGTATTCACCAAAACATCAGCGGAAATCGCAGAGATTAAAACCAGAAGGCAATAGTGCTAAACACTGGCCATCTTTATCAATACTGCACAGTCACTGTCACTTATTAGTTCATGGATATTGTATTCTTCAGACGAACATTGATCAATATACTGATGTGGAGTGGTAGGGTCTGATAGATCCAGGTTTTTGAAATACAAGTTAGATTGGCTACAGTGATGTTTTCCTGTGAGCGAAGACAAGCAAAGATTATTTGACATAAAGTGGAACTGTTGGTAAAAACTGTTGGTTTTATGCGTGCAATTATAAGTCAGGTTAGTGACCCCAAGGCTAGCAGGCAACAAGTGTGAGAAAAGTCAACATTTTCCACAGGCACAGCATGTTTCTACTTCCCTTTGCTTTTCTACTTCCCTACTTATTTCATGCATTGGCATCATCAACATACCACATGAGTACTGCAGACAGAAAACAACATCGCTAGGATAATAAGTTCCAAAGTCATAGATTTTAAGTTTTGAACATTGATTATTTCCTGTGAGATTGAGCTTGAATGGAAAACAGATTATGGATGTAATATTGCAAAAACTAGGGAAGTAAAAAAAGTGTTTTTGAAAGACAAGTTTCAGCCCAAACAGGAAGAAATGAACAGACTGCAAGGAAGAACATGATGAAGTCTGTAAAATGTGGAAGGTCAGAGACATAAACTCTGAGTCACAGGTCTTCCAGCTGACAGGATCACGTAGGTAACTGTTTATAGCTTCCCCATGCCAGTGTCTATAAAGTATCACTGCTGTGACTCACGAGCATTTCCACATCCAGACAAACGTTTTGTTTAATAAGTTAGAAAATCCACTAGAGGATGCAGGAGTCGGTTATTCATGTGTTCACGACCAACATGTTGCAACATTTTTCTCCATTTAGAGCTGCTTTTTAGTTAATAAAACAGCAGCACTTTACTGAAACCCAATGTGATTGATAGATTTTTTTTATTTACAGATGGATCTTCTGGCTGGTTTCTGGTTCACATGATCATAAGCAGTTTAAGCAAGCAAATATGGCAAACTTTGTATTTGGGCTGAAACAGTGTCTTTCTGACAAGATAATTAGTCAAGTAAAGAATAACCTGCTGAGATGCAAGGTGAGTTTGTTAACCTGGTCTAAAAGTAAGAAAAAACAGAATAAATATATGACGTGGAGACTCTTCCCTATACTTTAATCCCCATGCCATAGCTCATGTTGTATGAACCATACTGTAACCATTTTATATTTTATGTGTATGATCCTGCCTGCCTCACCTTAAAACGGCATTAGGTTAAACAGTTATCCTGCCTCATTCCAAAGCCACTTTGTAATGTTCATAACTGAAAAGTACAGTCATTGGTTATGCTTTGTGAAGCTCTTAAAGAGAAAGTGACATCGTTCTACTCCTTGTGAAAAGAAAGGAACAAGCATAATATTTTCACATGTGTGGATTACTTCACGAGTCATTTAAAAAATCTGTCTTTTGTGGCAAATATAGATTTTCTTTATTGTCTGATGATGTAGAGATGCAAGAAAACGTTCCAATAATAATGACTCCACATCTAAACAGTAAATGTGCTCTGTTTCTGTGTAGCCTGTTCAAAATTGTTTTGGCACATTTTTAATAAAAACGTTTCATTTATAGTTTCCTTTTATGCATTTTATCCCACAGTTCTCATGAAATATAAAAAATCTGAAAACAAATTACTTAATAATGTACCATTTTTGTGTAATCAGCACCAAACCACACAAAGCAAAAGAAAAAGGGCAAAAAAATTCTTTTTTTTAAAGGAAAGTAAAAAAAAAAAGACTAAACATGCAAACCTAGTTTCAGTCCCATCACATCTTGAAAAACCAGATTCTGACTAAATGTTGTTTATAGTTGGAAAAACACTACTGCCATTATTCACTCATTGGAAAGGAGGGAGGTGTGGAAGGAGGAGGAGCGATGCCACATGACAAAGAACGTGGGAAAGGAAGAAGCAGGTAAGAAGCCACTCCTATCTTGAACCATTAACTCCTTCCTTATTTCATTTCTTGTCGGTCAGCATCATGGCGTTCCCTGGGAAATATGAGCTAGAGAGTCAGGAGAACTATGTGGAGTTTTTGGAAGTCATTGGTAAACAATCATATTTTATTGATCGTGACTTATGGATAACTGTGTTTCCGCCTTCCGTTATTTTGGAACTTTGCCTTTTCTGTCACAGGACTCATCAATGCCAAGACTGACTACAAAGTAGTGACAGAGGTGGCTCAGGAGGGGAACACCTTCACCTGGACACAAACCATCCCAAACTGGAGCTGGTCCAATAAGTTCACTGTTGGTGAGGAATGTGAGCTGCTGACAATGACCGGCACTAAATTTAAGGTGAGCTAATAATAAGTGCTGAACACAAAAATATACATTGCTTTGATATTTAACACCCTGTGCACGTGTGCCCTTAGGCTCCCGTAGTTATGAAAGACGGGAAGATTTCAATACAGTTTCCTCAGTACCACTTCACAGCAGAGATGATTGATGACAAGCTGATCATGGTAAGTGCAATCCTTTTATGATCAGTTTTTAAACTTCCTTATTAAAATAATATATCATGAGCCCAATGTGACTCATTTCATGACCTCGGGTCATCTTTGTATATCTTTTCTTCTATATTTTGTAGACTTGTGTAACTCCAGGAGAAAAGGGTGTGACTTTCAAGAGAGTTAACAAGAGGCTCTGATGCTGCAAGATTCAACATGCTTTTATGGAAAGTACTGACAGATGGTCACAGTACTCCTCCTGTCTCAGTGAAGCACGAAGCAGAAGTGGAAGGAGAACGCCTTTTGGCACAAGAAAGACTGTATCTGGTTGGTTTCATCCTTTTCTGGTCAGATAACTCTTTGTACTGTTTTTTTGCATATATTTGATACTATTAAAGATAATGCTTAGTACCACAAAAAAAAAACACTCAGTAAATTCTTTTTGCAAAATGCTAACCTCGAATAATTTTGCCTTACCTTAGTACATTTTTATCGTAGCCATACCCATACCCATATTATGTTTCTGACATGATTACTTGAAATCGTAATATTCTGACAGGTTGCTTGATTCATTGCAATGAGTGAAACCTACTGTTAACTGATAAATATGTGTGGGAGGGTTAAAAGAAGAAAGGCTGTAAATGAAGTAGATCATCTGTGATAGCTTTATATATTTACACCTTTGTCACTGTGTATTTTAAAAAGCAAATAAATATTTAAAGTAAAGGTTTGCTGTGCTTTTTGGATTATTTTCTGGATTTTCTTGTTTAATTGATTTATTTTGAGTTATTCTGACATTAAAGGGAACAAAACCTTTTCACTGTTTTTTTTATCATTCACATCTGCAGTAATAATTTTATCAGTGTAGAGACACATGTTTGCATCTGGATGCATGAAAAGAGGGTTTCTTATTTAGGCTCCTCAGATCCCATTGCCCTGCAAGCTTTAGAGGTAAACCTATTTTAAAACACCTGGGTTAAACGAGTTGCTCTTTAACAGGCTTGCAAATAGCATACATGGCATGAATGAGAAGCACTTTGTTGGCACACTGTAAATGTTTGAGATCCTGAATCTGATCCGATCTACAAGACCCAATGTGCTGCAGGCTTTATGTGTTTCCTTGTTTCCCTTTGAATAAATTCTGTGTAGTAATGTGATAATAAGCTTTTGAATGACTTTTATTTGAATCAGGTGCGTTAGAGCAAAGAAGCAGCAGAAAACAGCAGTACAGTGGCCCATAAGGACCTGCTGTAGGTTCATCTTCATCTGGAGAAGTTCCCAGAATAGCTGTGTAAAATGTAAACAACAGGTTGCAAATGGTTAAAAACCTCAGTGTAAGATTTTCTTCTTACTTTTTCAACATTTAAAGGAGATATATTCTGTTTTTAAATTCTTCCTTTAAACATGTAAATCATTCATTTCTGTATAAAGTAGAAGCACAATGCTTTGGTCTGAATTCCTGCTTATTCTCGCTTCACATACACCTTATAACCCTGTTCAATATATATATATATGCGTGTGTGTGTGTGTGTGTGTGTGTGTGTATGACCACAAAGAATATAATTTTTAATTATTATTTTCTGCATTTATAAACACTTAAAAGTGCATAAAAACCATGTATTTAAGGGCTAACTAAAAGTGGATTTTGCAAATGTCCCCTTTTAATTTGATCCTAGCAAAAAGTTTTATAAATTGAGAGAGCCAAACAAAATGTCTAATAAATAAATGCAATAATTATAGATTAATATCAAAATAAGTCACGATTGCGTATTGTCCTATAAATATGTTTGTTTCCAAAACAGAAAAAAACATCCAAAAATAGGAAGGTCCATTTCTCAAACGTTCCCACAAGAGGGCGCCTTCCTCCATAAAAAAAAAACCTAAACAAAAACACCAGAGGGAGCTTACCCTTACTTTGGATAGACTGAATAACAACAAAAGAGCTTTTACTTTACCCATGAAGACAAAAATAAAAAATAAAGAGATATCTGAAATAACCAAAAGCAATTATTTAACTTGAATTTATTATAGCTTCAGTCAAAGTTTGTGGAGTGTTATTTTCCCTGCATGGTCATCTGGCACTTTCCTGTCTGGCTCCTGTAGTAAACTGGCTGCAGCAGATTGTCATTTAGGGATTCAGGTATAAGGAATTCATCTTTTAAATTTCTCTTTAATTGCACTTAATTTATGATACATCACAAAAACTACCCTATAAATGACAGGTTGCACTGCAACAAATCAGGTACAAAAGCAAAAGGCAGCAAAACCATTTTTATGTCAGATAGGGCATTTTCTATCTTAAAGCCTTTATTATATCAACATGTTTTTTTTACACAAAGTGTTGGCAAGAAAATGTTCACAACCTTGTGTAAACATTAAGTATGAACTTAGTTATAATGATGATTGTGTTTTGCTTTGTGTGTTTAAAGCAAATACAGTGACATAAGGTAAGCAGCCCTCTCTGAAATCCCATGTTGTCCTTTTTCAATTTCTTCCTCACGAACGTATTCAAAGGAAACTACTGGCCCGAGTCTTCACCTCTGGAATACAAAAGCTTACAGCAGGATAGCCTGAAGCACCTCCCTTACAGATGGACCACTGGGAAAAAACCAGAGTAATGCCCTTCAGTCTATTCAGTATTTTTAGACTGATCAAATATATGGAAGTTGATATGATCGGATGCGTGAGCCCGATTAGGTTGTGGATTTGCAAAATTCCATATGTAACAGAGTGATTTGCAAAGGTGTGTCAACACTCTGGTGTATGTTTCCACTGAGTGACAGAACAAGCGACATAAAAGTAAAGAGGTAGCAGTCTTTCTAATAACCTAAACATATTCATTATGTTTAACATCAATCACTAATATCACTATAGTTACTGATATATATAGTTTCAGTTAGGAGACAGAAATTAGGGAGTCATGTTGGGGTGGGCATGTGGTTTTCTGTCATTGTGTATGGGTATGCCTGAGTGTTAGTGAATGTAATGATGTAGTTCCATTGCTATGTTCTGTTAGGCTGTTTTAATTTAATAAATATTTACCATGTAAGGCACATTATGTTGCCTGTGGCATAAAAAGTGCTTTAGAAATTGTTAGTTTTGATTTGAATTATGTGGGAAACATAAAGGACTGATGCACAGCAGATACAATAGGAAGGAAGAAAAAAGCAGAACTTGTTTATAAAGCTTGAAGCTTATGTATGTCACTGTAAATAGTCCACTTTGTTGAAGGGAAACAAAGCTTGGGTTCAGTAGTTTCTATGTGATCATTCTGTCTCTACAATGAGGAGGGAGGTCGATGTGTTAGCGTTATATTAGAGTATAATGTGTTGTGTGTTGGACTGCTGAATAGTGCAAAGCACTTTACAACAGTGTGCTTTGACTCGGCTGTGGAGGCGGAATAAGGAGATGAGAAGCTAAGCATCTTTCATAAAAGCTGAATTATAGCCATCAGTGGTCTCATAAGTGCATTTATTTCCACCTGGAGTTACAAATGCAAGAGGGAGATTAAACTGTGTTTGTAACCTTTAGCCAGAGGTGAACAGTGTATATTTGTATTCTCCAAAATATGTTTTGAAAATATGTTTCATCATCATAAAACCTACTTGAATAAATCTAATAAAATGTGATTTATAAATCACTTTTCGTGTATAAAGCAACACAAAGTGCTTTACGTAATATTTCTCAGGAGCCGTCACACCCATCAATTTAAAAACATACAACCTACAAGTTTTTCATAGAATCACGCAAGTACACACACACATAAAGTGCAAGTACAAAATGTACAGCATGCATGTACTAACCAGCCCCCAACCACCCAGATCACTGTGGCAGCAACCCTGCTGAAGGAGATTGTGAAGCTACTAATGTTGAGGGTCCTCACAAGGAAAATAATGGAGTTTAAAAAGTAGAAACATTTAAAATAAAACCAATAAGAGTGTCACACATTTACAAACATATTAAGAAGTTAAATTAAATAAAATTCAAAGAAAAGCTTAAAAATGTAGGTGTTAAGCTGTTTCTTTGAAATAGCTCTGCAGCCCTGAGGTTCTGTGGTAAGCTCTTCCAGAGGCCAATGCTGTGAAATGAGGCTTCATCAAAGATGTTGTCCCAACTTTAGGGACAACTAACAGGCCAGTGCCAGAAAACTTCCCTGTCTGTGAAGCCTCTGAACTTAAAAGCAGGTCAGTTAATTAAAATGATCATTACAAATATTATAAACTACCTACAGAAACTTAAATAAATCCAGGAATGTACAGGGAGCCACTGCAGTGAGTGCCGGAGTGGCATGTGTTCCTGCCTTCTGGTCCGCATCACACCACCTGCAATGTCTGAGGAAATCACAGGTTAAAAATACTCTTTTGGAAGCTGCAGAGCAGGATGTTATTATAATCTATTCTACCAGGAGGGAAAAAGCAGGCATCAGCACCTCCATGCTGGCGGGAGAGAAATGGGCTGACTCTTGCAGTGTCTTTAAAAAGATAGAGTCCTGTCTTTGAGACATTTCTAATTATATAAATATATATATACAAGTTCAACTCAGAATAAAAAGGACATGATTTGTCACACGGAAAGATTAACGTTTTGTGATTCTAGTAAAATCTTACTCTAGTCTACGATAGGTAAATAAAACATCTGCTTTGTCCTGGAGTAGGAAATTCTGCCATCAAAGCCATGCCTTATGAGGACTTCCCCAAGTGGAAATATGTACGGATTATAAAATATTCAATCTAAAAAGGATTTTTTTTTCTTCTAGATTCTTGAGGAGTACGGCATCCACCAGATGAAAGCTGGCACAAAGTTCCAGTAGCACCAGTACTGATTGCCTCTGAGAGCCCAGTTAAACCTTTAAAAGAGTCGTCTCATTGTTGTGCTTTGCTCTGAAACCACTGAATTTTAAAATCAGTCTAAATTTTAATAAATTAAAAAGAAAACTTTCTTTGCTTTAGTAAAAAGGTGACAAGTTGGACACATCTGATTTAATAAGTATTGTTACGACACTGTTTAGCAAAAAGGGTTATTGTCATAACCACATAAGAGTTGCGCGGTAGTAAGGTAGTGAAAATAAATTTATTCATTTTCAAGAGGATATTTATACGTTAGAAGATCCATACTAATTAAGATCCATTTACTTTTCCCAACACTTCCTTTTCAAAGAAAGACTGATAAAAACATGTCTGAGGAGAATAATTTACTATTTCTAAATGCTAGTCATCAAAGAAATAGTGTTTTTAAAACTGATTAGGGTCTAAAAAGCAGGTATTTTGGCTCCATTTCAGAGAAAGCTCAGCCAAGCACCTTTGCATCAACCAGAAGTAAAACTCTCCAATGTCTCCTCAGATAAATAAGACATTAAAAAAATTAAAGACAATTTATGAAATTAGTTATGAAGTGATCAAAGCTCTCACATGCTGCATCTGAATGAGGCATGAAGGATTTAAAATGGGTTTATAGAAAGATCAATGTCAGCAATAAATTATGTTTTTTACTGTATTTTTAACTGTGAAATTAAAATAGCTTTAATTTGATTTAAAGCAAGCAAGAAAATACATTTTAGGGGAGTTTCTATAAATCTTGTGATGCCTTCACATGTTGGTATAAAACCTACACCGCATACCTTTAAACAAACAGGAACAAAGTAACAGAAACCATTGAAAAACTTCACTCAGCATCATCAGAGCAAAGAAAACACACCTGTCAGAAAGTTAACTCGTGTTTATTTTCTTCAGCGCACTTCAGAAGACACCATCATTCAGTGTCACATAATCCAAGACTACTGGTTGTTACAAAAGAATAAAAAATAAAATGAGAAGTTTGTGGTGTCTTTTCATAACTATCACATAGCGGTTTGGCGCGAGAGGCACTGGCACCATTAATGAACAGTAAAACTAGCTAAAAGACAAAAGCATTCGGGTATAACTATTATTCAACGTGTGTGGCTGCAATATGCAACATACTCACTGTGTTTAGAGCACACTGCCCTCAAAAGGAGATCAATTCATATCACACAAAATAATTAAAAAAAATAATAAGTTACAAAAGTTAAACCAGTGGTACACACAAGACAGTGATGGCTGTGGTCAATTTAAACAGAAAAACAGCTTATTGCACCTTTGACACCTCAATGAATAGTTGCTCATGAATAGTGAGGAAAAGAGCAAACTAAAAAAATCATAAAATCTAGTTCACACCAACAGCATCCATCATGGAAAATCAAACTAAAATATAATGAGAACAATAGGAATGTAGAAAATAACAAAAGTATGCAAAGTTAAAAAAAAAGGCATAGTGTAAATCATTTCACTGGAGAGCAGATATGCATCCTCAGTGGTGGAAAAACAAACGTGTCTGTCAGTCTGGCCATTTGTAAATAATCCAACGTGAAGGTAGCAGCTTCAGAAGGCATCACATTGTGACATCTGTCTGTAGCATCTATTTTGTGATTTCCATGTATAGCCTGATGTCTACTGTGGGAAAAGGCATGAACCTAACAGCATATTCAATGTCCAGAATATCACGGATTAACCTTTAAAGTCGCATTTAAACTACAGGCAGGTTTTTATTCCCTCCAAAATAAAAAGATGCTGATTTGAATTTAAAATTTTTGCCATTTGTGACTGCAAACTAACCATTTGCACTTCCTAAATACTGAAGCATAAATATTTAACATCACAGAAACGGGTAATAACCAAGTGATTAAAGTATAATGGCATCCTTAATTTGGCAACAATCTTGTTTAAAACCCCCAAAAGAAAACTTTGTGAAAGGACAACCTGACGATGACCTGCGGCCAACCTTCGTGAACACCACTGGGAATCTAGCTTGTGTTTATACTTTAACAGGAAGTTAAAGATTGGGGATTGCAGCTTTAGAAATCTGGGAAGCAATTACAGATGACTGGCTGCAGATGTTTATTTGTGAAGCCAATGGCTCAGGGTTTGTTCAACTAGATACCAAAAAAGTTGTGTGTACTTAATTACCGAGATGAACATAAGAGTAGGATGCAGTGATGAGGAAGAGGATTGTAACAGTCCCCATAGATGCTACGTTAGCATTCAGTTTAAAGCACAAAATGAGTGGAAGGCTGCTGGCTTCAGCCTTAAAACCTGAGCCTGAATATAGTTTGAACAGGTACAAAAAAAACTACTCTTAATCAATGGTGATTTTCTAAGTTTATATAAAAGCTATGCTATATAAAATAAATGAATTACAACATATAAAAACAAAAAATGATAAATAAAAGCTATGGCATGTTTCAATGGCATCATATTCAAGTAATCTTAATAAAGTCCCTGAAAGTGGTTCATGTAAACATTGGGGTCTTTATCAAAGAGACAGAACCATCAGTTTTTAAGAAGGCAGCAGCAATTCATATATACAACACACAAGCAATGTCCACATCTCCTTCACCATGCTGGTCCAGTCACATCTGTTTGTGTTTATCTCTTTGAGTGGTGCTGGAGAAAATAGAACTTCGGTATGTAAAGCCTGCTCTTCTACAAGAGCCAAATTTTCACCTGCATGAGTGAAGGCTCCCCCACAAGTCTCAACTTTGGAGTCGGAAGAGAAAAATAATAAGAAAAAAAAAGATCTGAGTGATGCCGGCCTATTTGAGCTGCGGACTTCACCTGCTGTGCACAAAACAATGAATTCTTGGTCTCCTAAGAGGTCTTGTGTTCCAAGGAATTCCCAGAGGAGCCCCTCAGTTCATTACATCAAATATTTGCTCAACTTCAGGAGACACAACAAAAAGTTCCTATGACATACAAAGTCTTTTATGCCCCACCAAGTCAGCAACAAGCTGCTATATAAGTGACAACTCAAGGAAAAAATACATTACTGGCCAAATTTCCCAAACAATCTGTTCAATTTTAGGGGGAATTAAAAAATGTTTTAAAAATTGTGTCAAGCAGCAAAATATGCGTATCACTTTGTTTCTATTCAGATATTTTCTGTGCACTTTTAAAATAGGCTCAGCTATGACACACAGCTGAGAACAGGCACTGAATGAGGTGGGTGTTAGATCACACTGCTGCTTTCATCTCATTCACAGTGATGACAGTCTCACAATAAGACAAGATTTATAAATCCAGTTCAGAAAATAGCAGTAGCATCTCTACAGTGCCTCAGTGTTTCATGAGGCAGTGGAGCATGTGTCACGTCAGTGTGATGACTTCCACTGGGTCCGTCTTGCCTTTAGACCTCTGCTTGCGTCTGAGGCGTCTCTGTGACAGGGATGGGGGAGCTGGACAAACTGAGGGGGTTGCAGTGCTGACGGAGAGAGAAAGGAGGTCTATAAGTGGATATTTTGGGGTGGGGATTTGAGACGGAAGCATTGCAGTGGGCTCCCGTGGGGGTTTGTGTTCCCTCTCCGTCTCCTGGCGTCACCTATCAAAGCAGCCAGCTGTGAACGTGTGATGTGCCCCCAGGTAACCCCCATTGTAGGCCATGCTCAAGCAATGTCGTGGTTCTCCAGCTAGGGTCATCTGAACAGAGATCGGGCCCTGAAGAGGCAACCCGCGAGCCCCTGGCTGGAGATTTGAGGCTAGGTTTGAGTAGGAAGTGAATGCTCCTCCAGGAGTTATGGAGGAAGCTCCTGTTAGCAGACCCATCCTGTGGCTTTGCAGGAAGTCCTGGGACATACTCACCACAGGGCCCAAAGCCTGGGAGTCAGCTAGTACTTGCAGCTGGGAGAGGGACGGGGAATGTTGGGAGATGTGTTGGTAGCTGTCTGGCTGAAAGATTAACTGCGATGTGGAAGAGGTGGATGAGGTTGGTCTCTGGATGGCTGACACTGGAGAGAGGTGAGAAGTCTGTGGCTGGGACTGCAAAGAGGACGGCCGGTGAGGAGGGGTGGATTTGGTTTTATTGGCCTCCTTCACGTCGTTATCATGAGCTCTGTCATCAAAACAAAAAAACAAAAGTTAAATACATCATATAAGGGAACAATATTGTTAAGCAGTGAGTACAGAGTGACGGTATCAATGTAAACGCCGAGTAAACTCCATACAGAAAGCGAGATGTATGACTGCTCTGTCCTAACCCATATCCTTGTCTTCCATGGAATGCGGCCTTGGCGGATTTCTCTTGGCGCACTGTTGCCATAGTGACGGTCCGAGGGTGAATCTGCTTACGGACTGTAGACCAA
>JBAMIG010000007.1:19593434-19608137 GCA_037177335.1 Kiunga ballochi
TATATATAAAGTAGATTTAATTTTCCAGGTCAGCTTTGAAGCTACAATCAGATGTTCACGTTTCCACTTGATTTCAAAAATACTTTGTCCTACCAGCAGGATACATGTTTTTGTGCATGACATGAAAGTGCACCATTTGGCTATTTACCTAACAAATATGCATCTCCATGTTTGTTTAGTGATGCACATTTCATCTCCTCGCTGTTACAACATGTCTAAAACCACAGCAGCTCCTATCAGTTTTCTGTTGTCAGTATGAAACACCATGCATTCCTCTCTTGTGAGTTCAGTCTACCTTGAATGCAAGCAGGTAGTTGATCATATCAAATATCTGCTAACAGGAAATAGATGCTATTTATAAGTTATAAAATCTTTAAGAAAAAAAATCCTTTTCTTCTCAAACAACCACAAGGAAAAAACCATCTCTTCTCACATGAAACCACAGATGATGGTGATTAAATGGGGTCAAGCAAACACATCTCATCTGTTAGAGGTCAAAAAGGTTAAGAAGAGATAAGACCAGGATGCAGGTTCTCCTCCCAGGTGTGCTCTTTTCAGAGTAGGTGACAGTGAAGGTGGGGATGATAGTTATTGATAAGAAAAATCAGAGTTGTGACCCGAAAGACTAAAGCAAATAACAAAAATCTACAATATACGCAGTAATTACACTACCTTTCCAGACTTAAAGTAGAAGCTGAGCAAGAAATCAGACCAAGTTATGAATATATTTTACAACAAAAAATCCTTTACATTGCTGACAAGTCACAGCCTGAAGTGTAAAATAAGATGACCAATGTAGGAAATTTCCACATAATGCCTCTTACACAGAGAGGGGTCCTCACCTCATTTGTTTGAAGAGTTTTGTATAAAAATGTAAAGCTCTCTTTGCATAGATTCCTTAAAAGTCATTAAAACAAACTAAGGAGGACTTGGGAAAGGAAGAACTAAAGACTGACCAATGGTTGGTTTTTACGTAAGCAACACTAAATTGTGGTGGAAAAGCACATAAGTAACACATTTACAACATAATCCTAAACTCCTTCATATTTATCTGTCAACAAAACTATATAAATACTCATTTATTTACAAAAAGGGTATATTAGTCGTCATTGCTGCACAACCACTCAACACATGAAATTATAGGTAAACAAAGAATTTAAGCCATTTTTATTTTCTACCTAAATCTGTTGTTTGGCTTTTTTCTAACAACTTGTCTGCAATGAGATGCTCTCTACTCGGCTCATCCTTCACTAAAAGTGGAAAATTGGTCACAGTTGCCTTACAAAACCCGTGTTGCCATCCCTGATACTGGCAGCTCCCACAATGAAGGCCTGAGCTGACCTCTGACACACAATGTTGAATGCTTGGGTGACCAGGGAGAATTCTTGCAGGCCTGAGCCTGTGTGTGTGTTAGACTTTGGGAGGGATTCACTGACCGAGGATGCATGGTGTGTCTCACCCAGTGGGTGGTGATACGCGAGTGTGTCAGCAAACAGGTCTTCAGATACTGGTATAGAAAATACAACATATCTAAAAGAAAAAATGAAAATATAGCAAGTAACACTGTGATGGGCTGCAGTTTTCTAAAATACAATGTAAAAAAAATAAAAAATGTACAGTCAACAACTGATAAAATGGACCTTAAATCAATGCATACCTCCCTGCAGGGGCAATTTATTTGCAAATATCCCATCAGAATAACTAAACCTCCAACTGGGATGAGGGGAGAAGTTGTTTCAGGGCACCCTGCTGTGTGGTTCAGTTCTAACATGTCCCATTTTCAAGGCCACCACCTCTTCCTCCCTCTCTACCCTGTTTAACATCATCAGCCAACCTGCCTTTGAAGTACTGCTCCGCTCATTTCCCAACCCCCAGGGGTGTGAGCCTGCTTTTACAGGCTGCCCTGTCCCAGGACTGGCTCATGGTGTTTGACTCAGACAAGGTGAGGGAACAAGGAAGACATAGAGCCAGCAGTAATAGGTAAAAGGACACCACCAGAACCCACTCATTTGGATAGCTATGTGGCTGTAGGAGTGGTGCTCTTTCTATTGAAAATTCTCCAGTGGATTAGCCTTCAGGGTGGATCTTAATGAGGTGACTGCAAGGGAGGAAAAAAATCCATAGGTTTATCACACAGTTCTCATGGCAACCATGTCCTCTTATAGCAATGATGGCTCGTGGTGAATGTCTTTCATAGAGACACATGCAAACACACGCCTGCTCACACAACAGCCTCCCTGCCTTAGAGTGCACTCCCCTCCCCCTCTCTGGGTCTATCTGGCTGGCTGTCCTGCTTGCATTGACTGGCTTTTGTTTGAGGCCTGACTCGGAGAGCATATGGCAGGTGCCCCTCAGCACGCTGTTCTTCCCCACCCCCGGGCTCTGAGACCCGAGTATCTGCATTCTGTTGTCAACAAAACTTAGCTTTTTATGCTTAGTGATTTCAGCTGGATGTTTTTTTTTTTGTCCAATTTACTTTTGTTCCTGGAGACCCTTCACAGAACATACAAAATCCACACAATGCAGACAGGTTGCAAAATATATCAGGACGCGAGTGTTCACCCGTCATAATCAGCTGAGGACAAAAGCAAGCATCACATAATATGGAAGCATATGAAACAAGTAGGCTAATCCATAAAACCTTTATAGTTTAAATACATTAATGCCATTTAAGCCAACAAATAGTGGCAGTAAGAAGACTCTTATTTAGTGGACTCAAACCTGTCATTAAGACTGATGTGATCACTGCAGGACTTCATGGTGTGTCACACAATAGTAACTTTGTGGCTGTGGATTGACTTTCAAATGGTGATCTCCTGAAATGCACAAAGCTTTCAAGCATTCTGGCTGCTTTAAAGGCTAAATAGGTCCCCTAAAAAATAAAAATACATTTGCCTAAAAAGAAAAGACAAGAAAAAAAGAGACCATCTTCTCATTCCAGTAAAGAAGACGAGCTCATCCATGTGCCCACAAAGACACACATGCAATGGAGTAACAGGATTAAGCAGTGACTGCCAAGAGGCACAAAAGTAGTAAAGAGTAATTAAGAGAGTGCGGAAACCAGAAAAGTTGAGAGACAACTGTGACAACAAAGAGAAACAGTGAGATCTAGACAGGTTGTTCAATAACTAGACCAAATTCCAAAGCACCTCAAGATGGATTAAACCCAAGTCAGCTTTGAATCAAATGTCCTTTTAAGTCTTCATCAATCATGACAGAGACTCCCCCGAGTGCCAGAGGAGGCAGGCACAGAAGAACAGAGGAGAGAGCCCCACTATCTGAAAACTACAATCAAAACAGTCGCTAAAAATCTGATTAATCTTTAAGAGACTCAATGAATAATCTCTGCCCAGGTTAAGACAATATTACTTATTATGCTTTACAGAATGAGCCGACTCTAAAAGCTATTCCTGGACTCCCATGAGCCAAGAGATTACTTTCATATAAAACCTCTTAAGTCTCACATCTCACCACAGAGACTTCTGAATTATTGTAGAAGCCTGTATGCAACTTACACACACACATTTATACACTGCTCTTCCAAGTGAACAGGCTCTGCTCCAGATTCTTACTTTGACAGCATCATTAGTCTAATTATCCATGATGCCAAGGGCCACATTAATGCATGGAAAACCTCACAGTCTGTTAATCACCAGACAGACACTGAGACACTAATAACTTCCACACAACCTGCACCGTGCATCAGCAGGGGTACAATGAATAATACACCTGCTTTACACATAACACAAAGAAATGCCAAGATTTCACAGCAGACAGGCACAATATCTTCTAACTGAACCATTGTCCTTGTGTTTGATTTAACTAAATCACATAAGAGCTGCATCTGTGCCCACTTGATTCATGTTATCATAGGCTTTTTGGTTTTTTTTATAGCTATGAATAGAAATACATTTTTGACACATGCTAACAATTAAATTAAGTTGTAAACAAATTGGCTGTCAGGGTACTTACCTTGGGTTTTTTTTTTTAACCTTTGTAAGCACCAACTTTACTTTATTAAAAGGGTCAATCCCAGCAGAAAACAGCAATAAAGACAAGCTTTAACTTTAGTGGTTGTAAGTGATATGTATTAGGGATTATGGACTTCCTGCCAATGTCAAAGAATCATTTGTTTTTAGCAATCACATTATGGATAAGACTAACCACCTCTTTAATGTAAGAACATTTTGTTTATCTCCAACAGACTAATCAGCAACAGCAGCTAAAGAGATCATATTACAACAAGGATAAAATAGTATAGCCTAAATTCTGCAGACATGGACATTATGTCCAGCTACTCTTCTGATATATTGGTTTATTCACATCTTTTTCCTTTGAGTGTAATTGAAATAAATGTTTGCAGAAACTACTTTACCTTATGCCTTCTTTAGATAAATCAGACAGTTTAGGTCTGATTTATCTTTCCTCAGACCCTTTTCAGGTCAGTCAAAAGGCAATTCATCAATATGAAAACAAAAACCAAGTGTGAACGTGAGAGTAAGGACTTTAATTATATTCCTTCAATGCAATAAAAAACCTCCAATAATAACTATAATAAAGAAAATGATTAAAAGCCATTTCTGGACTTACTTGCTAGCAGCAAACAGGAGAGGGCAATGACATAGAGCTGTTTAACAGCCACATCATAGTGATCCATAAAAAGGTCCAGCAGGTAGACGGCTAGATGGCGTGCAGTAGGACATAGCTGGTAGCGATTACTCAGGATGGCCAACAAATCTGCAAAGTACCGCCGCATGCCAATCTGTGGAGAGTGGGCCCTGTAGACCGGTAGCTTCAGCTCCTGTAGAAGAGAAGTAAAAAAATTTGAGGGAGGATGATGGTGGTGGGGTGAAGTGGGGGTTAAGATGAGCAGGGTGGGCAGGAAGCATTTATGAAGAAGTGTGGGGGTTGTAATGAATATGCATCATAATAGAGAGCTGTGCATATCTCTAGCTGACTGAGCTTAACTGCTGTGACCTGATGTGAGCATAAAACACTCAGGGAGAATCTCCAGGTAACCAACATGTCTTTATGATTCAGGCTCACTAGTTTGTTGGATTCACAATTGTGCCAGAGATCTAAAGCTAATTTGGGTCTTTGCAGGGGTCTTTGAACAATGGAGTAGGGGTTTGCGTGTGTGTGGAGTTTCGGAGGTGGGGGGGGTGTCTTCCTTCGGTCGAGTTCAGCAGCAGATAGGATTAAGTTTCACCTCTAACACATCTCCTATTCATGTTCAATTAGCTGCATGTGTTTCAAAGAGGAGAGAAGACTTGGAGGCAGTAGCTTGGATATCTTCTCAAATCTACCATAAAGGAGCACAAGTTGAATATTTTCCACAGAAGCAAAACAATCAGAATTGCATTTACAAATTCACATTTCCCTTTGTTTAAGCTGCTTATGCTTAACATTTCTCAAAAATATTTTTGTTCTCTAGAAATCTGTAAAAACAAGATATTTTGGATTTGACGAGATAAAGGATCGCAGGCTTAATCTCCTTAGCAGCTGTGTGGGGTCCTAAACATAATGGCAATATACAGAAAAGATAAACATGGAGGTTTGTTAAGGAATGCCATCTGAAGTTAGTCATACAGACTCAACTATTTTGCTTATGAATATTACTGTAATTTAATCCAGAAATCCCAAACATGTCAATTCTGAAGGGTCCGATTGGGGAGTGGAACTGTAGCTTAAGGGGCAAAAAAAAAAAAATCAATGAGATTTGTTGTTAGCTGCAGCCTAAAAAAACAACTTTGAAGATCAGCTCATAATGGGGCAGTTTATAGTCAATACAAGTTGCCGTGAGGACAAACTGTCAGGATTACACAAATCAAACGGCCATGGTTTTATTTTAAGTATAACTATAACAACAGTGATGCTCAGAATGACAATTCAATGGAATCCAAAAATAAACAGAACCCCCTCCTACATCACTGTAGAGCAACCCCCAGTGCAACTACCTACTATATACACCAATACTCCCCAAACTCTCATCCCGCTGCCTCTGCTTTTAGTCCATCTGTCTGTCTGGGGGTGCAAGGGCAGCGGGAAGAAGGGGAGGTAAGGTGGGGGGTTTGAAGGGAGGAGGTTTGCTGGAGTCTAGAGGGGGTCCAGAGGGGACTGTGTGGGGTGGAGAGGTGCCTTTGTGGGGGATCTGCACCATAATTAAGGATTCCACAGCTGCCTACTGATTTGCATGTCTGATAATTTGCCACATGCTCCACACCACTGCTATCTTCCACATCAGGACATTATCACTGCAGCAAGCATCATTAAGGCTGGTTGAGGTGGTGGGGGTGCAGGCGCCATGCAGGAGATCTGAACACGGTCTGAGGCTCAGATACAGACTACAGTGAATTCTATTCATTAAAGTTTACAGATAAAACCTTGCCTCATATAAATATTTCATATGATATTTACTGAACTACTTCAATAAAAAGCCAAAAATCACATTTTTGCCTGACCAATTAATCATGTATAAATTATACCATGCACAATGTTAATATTGCAACATCATCAAACTTTTGTATTTTTTTTATTATCAATGACAGGTAAATAAATTGTTTACAAGATTTACAAGGCTTATTGTAGGAGCAAATGTCTTAAAGACTTGAACTTAAATCTGGCTTAACTATTCACAGCAAGCATAACACATATAATTTTCATTTCATATTTGTAACTACCTCTTTTTTAATTATGTAATTTACTGTGCTATTTGTCAAAATGTTGTTTTATTCAGCAGTTTTTTTTTCTCTCGCTCTATCAGATAAACTGTTTTTGGTCTTGTTGAAAATGTCCCACAAAAAACTATAATATTTGCCAGTTTAAGACATTTTGAGAAAACTCTAAATTTACAAAAAAAAAGAAAAGAAAAGAAAACATGCAGTGGAAAAAAAAAAACACGGTAGCTCTTAGCTGACTGAGCTAAAACCCAGTCAGGTTTTATGGTCAACTAAAAAGAAGATATGGAGATGTTGCCCCAAAACAAAAACGCTTCACTTAAATTTTAAAGTCCAGGAACACTCAGTTTATAAACAGGCTTTGTTTTATACTGTATGCTGCAATGTGGTGAAACGGTTGCTGGAGATGTCACCAAATAAAAAATGCTGATATGAGAGAATCAAGCCTAACATCAGAGTGACAGTAAGGCTCTCTCTCATTATAGTATATGAGAAAGACGTGGGTGTGTTGTTAGTTTCCAGCTCTGCACACAGGTTTTTCAGTTTAATTGACAGTTAACTTGGGATCAGACTCCAGCGTGAGTAAACTGAATCAAACAGCGGCTGAGAAAATGAGTCACAAGCAAGTGATTCACAATCAGATACACCACAGTCCTCGCTCTACTCATAAACCCAATCTCTGACAAGAAAACTGATATTTACAACCTCAACTGCCTTCATCCCTGTCAGCAAGAAGATGCCAGGGGAGTTCAGGCTTAAAGATGCCAGTCAAGTGACAGATGTCTCCATTAAAATGACACGTGGGAAGAAATATGACCATGCTTTGAGATTAATTGAGACCTTCTTAATTAATGAGCCTTAATTCTATGTAATCTAATTTAAATCAGGTTTAAATAGTCAACAGGGCGGTGTAATTAAATCCCTCCATCTTTACATTGTTAGAATTTATTTTAGGAACCTGATGTGGATTATTAAAATAGCTTTACATTCATTATCAGAAACTCTGAAAGGCATCAAAAGCCATCTTTTAACTGTTAAATTAAGTTTAAAAAATCCCATACTCAAGCAAAAAAGGACACCTTAAAATTGCAAGTATAGTTGATCCTATTGTCCAAAATGAGGCAACATACCAGTTTGGTTAAATAGTGCAAATCCTTGTTGATTAACATCAAGTATTTGAGCCTGAGAAACCCGCCTGTTGTGGCAACATACAAGCTGATGACTAAACATTTTACATGTGAGCGAGGTTGACTCACACAACTAACAAAACCCAAACTAATAAAGTAGTTCTTAATTAAATTTAACCCACCTTTATTCGCAAGGATTGATGGATATCTGAAGCTAGCTGTCCTTTCCACCACTGCAACTCCCTCTCCATCTTTCCCATTCAGAGGAGGGTCCTACAATCACGTTTTACCTGCTAAAACATAAAAAAAAAAAAGAAAGAAAGAAACTTCAGATATGTCAAACAGATTCATAATGGCCTGCGGATTTCAACATTTGGTGGTCCAACATTACATTAAGAAAACAAAATAACTAAAATATTAGAGAAATAGGCAGCTTATTAGGTTTAAATCTCCCAACAAATATGGGATTTAATGTTTTTAACAGAACACAAAAGCATTTCAAAAAGATGAATTACATAAGATAAATGTAGGCTACAGTTATAATAATAAAAGTTTTAGTTGATTTAACAAAAGCAGAGGTCCCTCTGTCTGAACAGGCCACTTCCCCATCTCGGTCATTTAAATGGCCAAGTTAAATACCCCTCGCCCACGCCGTATGTGGAGTCATTTTAAAAGCTTCTCATAAATACTAAATTTGATTTAAAATATAACGAGTAAAATAGGCTACTCCCATTTAACATTAAAGTTATTGCTAAATTGGTTACTGGTCCTAGAAACAACGGTACAACAGTGAGGCTACACAAGTTAACCGCGTTCAGAAATACTGAGCTCGTTAAAAACAAAAACAGCGCGCTGCATCAAAACGCGACACTTTAGCAATAACACACTTTATCCTTCTGGCGAGCAACAACCTGGTGAACTTTACATGTCGGTGCTTTTCACATGTGCCACTCACCGCTCCGACGGGAATACCCCCCAGACCCCTTTGTCTCAGTCCGACATCCTGAATGAGAGAACTCCTCTTCGGCTCAACTTTGAGAGACCTTTTTACACGCCGAAAACACAAACTTCACATCCGCCGGGAAGAACGTAAAACAGCGGCTACTGCGAAATGTCGCCGACAGACCTTCAGTTTCCCAGAAACTGCCTGTACTTTTTCCAAGGAAAGCTGAGGTGCCGTGTTTTCTCCCCGGTTGCTTCGTTGTAACAAAGTAGCCTCTTCGGCTGCACCAGCTGCTGCTGCTGAGCAGTGAGGCTCGTGCGCTAGATGCTAAAGTCCCTCCTCCAGCGTGGGAGTTGTAGTTTTTAAAGGGTCTGTGTAAGAACTACAGCAATGGCAACGGAGCCGACAACATTATCAATCAATCCAATCCAATCCAATCCAATCATATTATATTATATTATATTATATTATATTATATTATATTATATTATATTATATTATATTATATTATATTATATTATATTAAATAAAACCCACCATTTTAAGAATAAGTAATGTAGCTAGTATTTACCAAACTGAATTTATTTGAGTCATATTTTCATTTCAGAACATACAACCCTAATAAATGCATCAGAAAAACATTGAGCAATAAAAAGATCAAATTTACACAAACTTTACTGATACTTACTGACACTAATCTTGAGTATGTTGACCAGATTAGGATTCATACAACCCCTTAACAACAAAAAATCCTGTACTTCATTGATTTTTAGTAAGTCTGCATCTCCAAAAACACAAACAAACAAAATAAACCATTCACATTGTACTGATGTCATTATCATTGCAAGAACAATTATGTTTAATGCTGCTGCTTTAGTGTTTAAATGTCTGTATAAAAGTTGGGACCTTTTTTTGAGTATGTAAGCTTTATGGTGCAATTCACCCCCATTTTCTTAAATTACACGCCCCCTGGTGTCAAAATCTGTACAACCTCCATTTATAAAGGAGTCAATTAAAAACAGCAGATCTTTCAGTGTAGAATATTAACTGTCAGATTGCGTGTTTGCTTTTCTATCCTCCTCACTGAGAAACTCCTGGTCCGCATAAATAAGAAAACCAGTAAAGATGCTGTCTGTCCAGAATGGGTCAAAGAAGAGCCCATTCTGTTCAGAGTAGAAAATCTGCAGCCAGACCTGATCTGACTGCTTCAGGCGAAGAACGGTGGAACCAGAAGCTACATCATGGTTCCCTGTGTTGGCATCAAATGTCTTGATCTTATATTGTCCATTGTGAACCAGCCCAATGGCCAAGTGCTTATTGGCCAGTGTTATATCATAGGTGAAGTAATAAACTCCAGGGATAGCACAGACAAACTTCCCACTGCTGGCATTATAGTGACTTCCTTCATTCAGCAAGATCCGACTGAAGCGGATGGGCAATCGCTCTTTTGGATAACTCTTTGTCACAGCCACAGAGAAAGCCGATCGTGCTGTGCTGCCACAGTTACAGCCACCAGGAGCTCCCTGCTGGCCAGTGTCACCCAGTTCTCCTTTTCGCCCCAGTTTTCCAGCCACACCCGGGGGCCCACGAAGGCCCTTCAGACCCCGAGGTCCAGCCTTTCCTATAACACCTTCCTGTCCTTTTACTCCTGGTTTGCCTGGGTTCCCAGGTCTTCCTGCTTCACCTGAGAACACATAAAAGTAAGAAAAGGTGATGTAAAAACAATGATTTGCTAATTATTTTAACCAATTTTCATTTAAATATTCTACAAAAAAATATTTTCAGAGTTCATAATTATTCCTTTTTTTAATTAATTCACTCATTTTTAATGTGACACCTGCAACATGTTCTAAAAAAGCTCACTATATTCTGTTTTATTAAGATTTCAGACAATATCCCAACTTCTTTGGAATTGGGCAATGCCATGGCAAGGTTAGGGCTTTTCTTTTATTTATCCTTTTTTAATTGCAGATGTCTTACCATGTTGCTACATGTAAACCTCTAATAGCTCAGTCCCATTTAGGTAATTTACTGTTAGAGTAATAAAACCCAAGATCATTTTCTTTCACTGTAAACACTTCAGTAATCACAGGCTTTTCAACACAGTGGGAAAACGTAAGAAGTCAGATTAACTGATGCATTTCAAGTGTGGATAAATAAGTAAAAGATATCAAAGCTCTATCTGTGTGAAAATCTTTCCATCCACATCAATAACAAATGCTTGTGAGAATTAACTGTGGAAGATCCAGGTGAGTATAAAAAAGAGAAGATGAGGAAGTTTAAAGAAAATAAATTTCAGCATAAAACCAAGCATTGAGCAAAAAAAAAGAACATTTAATTAAAAAACAGCATATAAAGTGGTAAGCATGTGGGGGAAATTGTAAGCTTTTTTTATTGTTGCACAGGAAACACTGCAAATAACAAATGGAGCACTATCAAATATCAGCAACTTGTTCTTGCAAATGTCATGAAATTAATAGAAACCTGAAACTAAAGTGAGTTATTTTTATCAACAGTTACTCAAATCACAAAGAGCAGAAACTTTGTGCAGGTGGAAATGCAAACTGCAGCCTTTAAACAGGCCCTTAGTCTCGTTATGAAACAAGTGAATTCGTAATCTGTGGGAACATCTTTAACATGCAGTGCATGCAAAAAAAAAACACATCAGGTCTCAGAAAGAGTGGGAGGAAAATTCAGAGCTCATAGGAAGAAGAAAGTGTTTGAAAATTGCACTTCCACTTTAGGTTTACTACTATTTTATTACTTTATTAGTGGAAGAGGTTACTTCTGTGTTAGGAGTCATCAATAATGAACCCTTCTCTATTTTTCTAAACACTGTTTTATAAAAGAAACAAGTTAGGATGAGAGGAATAAAATTTATCACAGTTTTGACAGATTTATACAAATGGTATGTTCTGAATAAACCATGGAAATAATGTAGCCTTACTTAAAACCATGAAATATCACGTTTATAAGGTTATTTAAGGGAGAGAAAAAAAACAAACGGATACCTTTATCTCCTTTTTCTCCCTTTCCTCCATCTTTTCCATCTGGACCATCCAACCCTGGAGGGCCCATTGGTCCCATGACCCCTGGTGGTCCAGGAACTCCTGGGTTCCCTGGAGGCCCCTCTGGCCCTGGCAAACCACAGACCAACTGGGAAGAGTGGATGGTAAAATTGCGCCCTCTCTTGACTGAAGAATTTGTTGACTTGGCAGCGATAGGTGAGAACAAACAGATGATCAGACACACCTGGAGCATGGTGAGAGCTACAGAAGTGCAACAAGAGAGAACAAAGCAGCTGTTTATGACACGGAACGACATTTTGCTCCTACATGTCAGACATTATCAGACCTCGCATCACAAGATGTTCCAGAAACAGGGTGGTTGAGTACATACGTACCCCCATCTACAACTAGAATAGCATGAAATTAACATGGCTACGTAAAAATCTCTGGCCATGATTAATGTTTTAAACCAAAGTTCCCCAAATGTTTAACAATCGGTGGATAGAGGAAGAAACTCACCAGCAGAAAAGAGTTTGCTCCCTTTTCTGTTCTTTGCATGCAGCTGTGTGCAAACCTTCCTGCGTGTTTTTCCAGTCAGTGATTGAGATAAAATTCAAAAGAGTTGCAGAGAAATGCATAGCCTAAAGAATCATACTGCTAAACATCCGCCCCATTTATGCAACTGCTGGGTGAAAAATGTTTTCACCATGATGTCATCAAATTCATGTGCAGCTGAGGCAGGGACACATGTCCACAGACACACAAATTCTTGTTACACATCTGGATTATCAGATGTGTTAAGCGTAACTGTAGGAGTTTTATTTTGGAAGTTGCATGTAAAAAAATCAATAGATGGTTTGTTACAATGAACGAGTTCAGTGAATGTTACCAAACGTTTGTGTTTATGACCAAGACCCGTCTGCTGCAATCCACTTTAACTGTTAAACAAACTGTTATATCTATTCTTATAATAGTGATTATCAATATTTCTAACCAGTCTATTTTAGCCAGTGACAGCACCGTGTTTGTATCGGCTCAGAATGGACACAAAGATCCAGTTTCTCTAAAATTCAGCATTGGTCATCCAGTACTTTTAACTTTGCAATAACTATTTAAAAACAGGAAAAAATATGTTTTATGTCTTCTGAAACTTTTACTCCTCTGCATTTGGTCAGGATGCCTCCCTGATGTGGCACATCCCTCTGGGAGGAGACCCTGGGGAAAACCCAGGACACTCTGGAGGGCTTGCATTTATGGGTTGGTCTGGGAATGAGCTGATAATTGTGGCTGAGGAGCGGGAAGTCCAGCCCGCTCTGTGACCTGAACCCTGGTAGGCGGTTAAAAATACACGGATACTATTTTTTCTTTATTTTCACATTAAATCTGAATATGCAAACTGTATGCAAAAGTAATCTCCCTTATTTAGAAGACTCACCATTATGTTTACAACCTGTTATTTTTCCCTTATAGGGTTTTAAATGATGCTATTTGTAAAATAGTTGCTATTGGTAGTGGAAAAAAAGACAATAACACTTTTGCAGCAGTTACAGTTGCACAGCTACAAGTCCTGATAATATTTGTTCATCTTTTTTGTGATGCATGTTGGAATAGGATTGTTTGACATACTGGTAATTCAGACGAATAAAGTTTATTATAAAAATGCATAAATCACTATAGTAGTAGCAGGACAGGAGTTAATGTGAAAGGTGGAAAGGGTGTAAAATGAGAACAAAGCAAGAATCACTTCATTTTCTGTCAAACCTGTCTTTGCAAAATAATATCTTCTGTAACATCTGTACCACAAACACAGCACTGTTATAAAGTTACAGGATCAAAGCTGAGTTTATGTGTCAGATTTTTCCTTTTCAAACCGAGCAGCTGCTCTGGTAGAGTCCATGCAGAGAGTTTAATCAAAGAGCAACGGGTCACTGTCCCAGGAAGGAAGCCATGGGATCATCTGGCCTGCAGCGTTTCATACGGAAAGCCTCCAACTCCTCTTCAGTGGGCGCCTTCACTTCCTGCAGGCTGTTGTAGGGCCTCTTTCTCTCGTCCAACTGCATTATTGCATCTACATGCTTCACCCGCTTGTCTTCAGCTTCAAGAGCCTGGATGCAAGTATAAAAGGGGAAGTCAGTTACTGGTTTAGTGAACCAGTTTGTGATCTTTTTACAGAACAAAGAACTATAATCCATTACCTTCTTCAGCTTCTCTTTCTTCTTCTCTTCATCCTCCGAGTCACTGCTGTCCGAGTCATGCTTCTTATTCTTTTTGTTCTTCTTCTTCTTCTTCTTCTTGTCTTTCATCTTATCTCTATGCATCTGGAGATTTAAAACAGTTATATAATCTTTGTATATTAAAATATACACAAATAAAATTTCTGTGCTAATTATTTCTACATATACCATCTTAGTATCAAAATAAAGCTAACACCTGAGGGAAACTATTAGAAATGACATTATCACCACAGAGGCTACTACTTTAAAGTGATTTAAGATGGAAAGAGGATGAGAGATTTTCACAAATTTCACCTCGTTGTAAATAATTTTTGTATTTCAAAGCTATAAAAATGGCTTCAGTAAACAAAAACCTCCATTAAACCAAGACTCCCCATGTCGACAGTATCTGTGCAAAGTGTCATGGTGCTAAAGTGAAGCATAACTAAGTTACAGGGGTTTTAGTAAAGAGGTAACCAGGCAGTTTTCCATTTGGCACAGTTTGGTTCAATTCAGCATGAGTAAGAATTTCTTTTGTGGGCAGGGGTTTGTGAATATATTTATCACCGTATTCAAATGAAACCATAAACAATGACCTTTGACTCTAACAGAAACATATTTGTGTGCACAGGTTGTATTTTCCTGTGTATCACTTTACACGAGGCTGTGACTGGCATGATCGACCCCCTCATTCTGATACGGTAAAATCACACCTATGATTACATCAATCTGACC
>JBAMIG010000007.1:19608237-19619535 GCA_037177335.1 Kiunga ballochi
AATATAATATAATATAATATAATATAATATAATATAATATAATATAATATAATATAATTACAATTTTGATTCCAGCGTCTCCGGTGCAGTAACTCTTTTTGACCATCGAGTGGCAACACTTGTATCCCCAGAAGCCATCCTTCCAGTAGGAGCCCCAAATACACTACAGAAAAGCGAAATATAACAGATATAAGATACACTAAAAAGAAAAGATTCACAGAAGTAATTTCTTAGAGGTCCTCACAGTGTGGTTGTTGATAAGCACATCCTCCTCATACTTGGAGCGGGCGACGGCTTTCTCAAGTCCTTTCAGTACAGCACCGTGACGAGAGTACTCCACGTAATCCTCCGTTTGAGCCAACAGCAACTCCCGGGGTGGAGCATCCAAGTGCTCTTCACCGCCATACTGATAATCACAGGAAAAAGCAAAATAAAACAGTCAGCAAGCTGCGGGTAGGAATATTTAAAATTCTCGATTAAGATTATCATCATCTTAAAAATGGCACTGCTTTGAGGTAAAAACAAGGAGAAGGGCAAGTTCCTCTAAAACATGAATATGTGTGACTCATGAATGAATCAAGATAGCTCATAAAATATTTTAGAAATGTCAGCATTGTTATCTACAAACTGATCCGAGGTATGAGATAGTGCAAGAAAAACAAAAAAGACGTCTTTTTTTTAGCCAAACAAAAGAAATTTGCAGAAAAATAATAATAATATCCATCCATCCATGGATCCATGGATGGCTGGATGGCATCTTGCCGTGAGAATATATTAACCCTGTACCTTCTCCAAAATGCTTTCCCTCTGTTCCTCTTTAAAGTCCTCCTTCTTGACTTTGAAGGAGCGGTGAAGCAGCTCCAGCTTTGTGGGGTCGGCCTGAAGATGCACCTCAGAGCCCCTCTCATAAGCCTCCCAGGCAAACACTGCAACAAGATGACCATCAAACAGGAAACTGTGTATTTATACTGAATTTCATCCAGTTGGACATAATTAAGATCATAGGAAGGCTGCCCCCCCCCCCCCCCAAAAAAAAAAATCTCTTTTTAAAAGAATAACCAAGCCCTGATAAAGTTTCTGACATGAATACAATTAGACTTCCTGGAAGCTCATCCAATGAGAACACTTACACCGACATAATAAACCACAACTTACCTGTCTGTGTTCATTTTAAGGAATGCTTTCTATCTGTTCAGTTATGCCCACTTCCACATTTTATCTGATTAAACACTGTGTTGCATTTCTCCCTAGGTGTTTTCTGTTCCTAATACGCGAAACAAAAGTAAAAAACTGCAAACCTACGACCGATTTGTCGGATAAATTTCAGCAGTAATTTAAATGAAAGTCTAGCTGATAACTAGCCATGGCAGAAGGATTTCAGTCCACCACAGCTGCAGTAATCCCTGTAAAAAGTGAGGATTGAGCAGATTTTCTGTCAAGAAATTGATTTATTTATATTTACGTGCAACTTTTGTTAACTCAGTTTGTTACACAGTTAAAAAACAGAACTGCAAGGCATTAAAATACATTTTAATATGTAAAACAAGGAAAAAATATAAACCGACTTTCAATTTCCAAAACAAGGAGAAGGCGAGGCTTTGAAGAGAGTGGTAGAATTATTGAACTTACGTTGCGTTTGTGCCATGGTAATTGTGTCTCCAGAATAGCGTACAAAGTTGTCTCCAGCATACCCCACTCTGTAACAAAGAGGATGAAAATAACTTTGGTGAAAGCTTCGAGGAGCTGATGTATTAAAAGACAACAGGGAAATAACAGCAGCTCACTCATCAGGATTCATGCCAGTGTTGGAATATGGATTCTCTCTCATAGCTCGAGTTTTTGGATCATAATAAGCTGAATTAGGATCCAGATTTCTCAGGTACTGTAACAAACATAAACAAACGATTCAGGCTACTAACATCTCACTTTAGGACCCAACCACAACAACACATTGACGCCATTACTCTGCAACCAACCGCAGCTCAGCTCACTCATCATTCACCCAGCTACTTACTTTCGCCGTGTCTTCTCTGATACGCAGATTCCGAACAGTGATTCGTCTCTTTGAGTCAAAGTTCTGACCGGGCATATCAATGTCATCTGCATATTTGTCTTCATCTTCATCCTCACTGTTGTGCTCCCGCTCCTGCAACAAAATGAGCCAGTAAATGTTATTTTGGTCACGAACGGAAATTTTGCAGTGACATAATAATGCTACTTGTATGTGTCAGGGAAGCTTACAGTTGGGTCTAGTTTCCCCGAGGCCAATTCATCCTGAAGTTTCTGTGCTTTCAGAGTCCTTTTGGCCTAAGAAACAATATAAAATACAGATAAAAAGATTATTTGAGCAATGCATTAATGGATCCTATTTATACCTAATGTACACTGCTGTTTAAGATACTGATAAAATACTACTTCTAACTAAGTGATCGAGGCTTTTTAAAAAAAAAAATTCATTCAAAGTGAAAAAAAAAATCCTCTGTCTACCTGTTGCCCACAGTTAAGTCAAGGATGAGCATTAAAAGTTAAAACAGGGTTCCTACAGGTTTTTACAGGTTAAATGTAGGGCATTTTATGACCCTTAGCACAGAGTTTAATCCCCATTTTACAACCAAAGCAATTACTAGAATTCAAGCATATACACTTATTGACATCAACAGTGACTGATTATTTTAGCTCACTCAGTTGTCTCCTTTCTTTGCAAAGATAAATCCCTATCCACAGAGTCCTTAGATTTTCAGCTAATATTAATCCCACCCTAAAAAAACTAATTTCATTCACTAGTTCTATTTACCATAAATTTGTTATCAGACACCAACAAAAAATAGGCAAGTGTATCGTAAGCTTTAGAACATACTGGTGCAGCAATCACATAATTGCTGTTAAAGCATCATTTCACCTGTCCAGCTTAACAAAACCCATGATCAAGATGCCAAGATACTCAAACGTCTGTGCATGAGAACGAGACTACTCTGGTGCATACTAAATAGCATTTCTTGAATAAGCAGCAGGTTTTATTTCCCCTACATTCCCAGAACAAACAACAGTTAGTGGCTCACTAACCAGATCGACTTTGGCATACTCCTCGACGATGCGCTGATGCTCCTCGGGGTCGTAGCCGTTCCAACGGTCACGTTTTCCATCATAATCTAATGCAAGTTGGACCTGACTATGTTCATCTGGAGCTATGGCTGTTCCCGTGAATTTTGCTCCAACTTTTCTGGGTCGCTGATGGAAAAAAATGAAAGTGAGATGGAGCACATTATAACATAGTACAGCCATTAGAATATAAACTTGGCTGCAAAAAGAAAAAACACTGAAATTCATTTACCTCCAAACAGTCTTTCTTTTTGTGTGTCATGGCCCCACAGTTTTCACAAGCTCCTTTGCGGTATTTTGTTATCACTGCATTCTACATGGAGACAAAAGTTAGGCTTTAAAGATCTGCATTCATTTGTTAGGAACACGTGACAGAGTCATTGCTTCATCCTTGCCTCTTGCACGCCTCTCTTGTACCATTCTCCAATGGCTGAGTATTGCGTCTGATTTTCATCCTGTGGCCTCTGATGTTTTAGAGTTGGTTTTTTAGATGGATCAATGTACCATGGCACTGATGATATATATTGTGGGATGTGGGGGTTAATGTCCCTAAAAGAGAAACACAACAGTGAATGTTAAAACTATTTGGTAGTTTTTTAGTGCAGTTTGTACGCTGGAAGATAAACTTACTTTCCCTCCTCGTCCACCTCAGCAGGAGCATTTCCCAGTTTTCTCTGCTCTTCTAACTCCTTCTTCTTCCTCCAATCCTCTCTTGTCATCTTCTTAGGCTCATCCAGACCCACGATCCCCTCTGAGCCAGTACTGGTCTGCTCGGTCAAGGTTGGATCTGCCATCTGACAAGCATCCCATTATTACATAAATTATAAAGACAAATCATTACATCCGTAGAAAAGAAAATCATATTAAGAACATAAATTCGTTGTACTACAACTTCTGTTTACTAAGCTGTGACTGAATGTTTCTATGATATTATAAGTGGTTCAAAACTTCATGCAGTCGGTTTTGATCGGGAACGCTAGCAAACCTACTTAACACCTGAGCAAAATCAGCGTTTTCCTAACCTCTAATAAATCTAATTTACTTGATAGTTACCTTGAGAGGATCTATCAAATGATGTAACCACTAGTGTATTCTTCTTCCGGGGCTAAATCAGCCTTTTTTTTAAACAAAGGTCTAAACTTGTTTAAGCTTGTGGGTAACGTATTGAAGAAAACGCCACTGTCGCCATTTTACTTTTGCTACATTTACGTCACATCCGGTTTTTTGTGGTAAATTAATCTCTTCATATTTACTGCAGTGACACCTAGCGGACACTGATAGTCACCTGTTTCAAAGAATGCACTTCATTACAGGATTAGTAGCTTAGAGTACATTTATATTTTCAAACGGTTGTTTTCCCCCTTATTTATCTGTCATTTTTATCTTTATAGGATTTGATTCAATAAGTTCACGAGTGAAGAATACCTTGAGGGACAATGAAAGGTTTTGTGTTTTACCTATGGGTAGTTTGTTGTACATTGGGAAAGAAGGGGATTAAATCAGCAACCTTTTGTTTGCTGAAAGAAAGCTTTCAGTTTTTTTTCTGGTTCTTCCTCCTGGACACATGATGTATCAATACTTTCTCTCTCTTCCTCTTTTATCATATTTTGTCCTCATGTTTATCAATTATATTCACTGTCATTATAATTGGATTTTGTTAAATGTTTTATCTGTGTAAAAGCTGAATAAATACAAATTTATTGTTATTTTTCAGTGCTTCAAAATTGGAAAGACAACCTCTGGCTTGTTTTAATGACAGATATTATTTTTAGTGTAATTTCTCAAGGTTTCATTGTGCATGGCTGGAAAATTACATTTCACTACTTGCCACCACATTTCACGCCAGAAGTTGAATACTAACACAATTGTTTGGGATGCAAATTATCACTGATTCAGCAAAGAAATGTTACGAGGTTGTTATCTGAGAAAGCAAGTAAAAAAAAAGACAAAATACAAGAGGAAGAGATAGAGCAGGAGTTAACATAAGACTGGATTTTGCTGACTGAAGAGTGCTCGGAGAAGAGACAGGATGCACCATGGTTGCAGAAGTAATCTGTGTTAGGGTTACTACAGTATGAAAACATGAACCTGGAAACACCATTAATTCTTCTTGTTGGCTATAATCCCTCAGTTAACTCTCTTTTATCATATTTTGTACTTAGATATATTCAGATACAGTATGATAAGTACATATTGGCGTATTGTATTCAGTATATACAGTATGGTTTTATTCTGTTTGTGGCCTTAATCTGCCCAGTCTGAATTTGAAGGCATGAATGAGCCAAGTTTTCTGTTAAATGAAGAGCCACAAAAACAAAATACCAGCTGAGAGAAGGATGACATCAGGATCCTGAGTCAAATGTTGGTAATATTCTGATGCTTTGGAGCTTAATACAGGCCAGATGCTCATCTTCGTTTGTTAACCAGCTAAATTTTTCTCTGCATGCAGGCTGTAGACTATTTACTCAAAATGTGTTCATATGGATGGGAATAACCAGTGTCATTAGCTTTTTCCTGCATCCAATTAAAAAAATTAAAAAATAGCTAAATTTCTTTTTTCAAAAACAGTATTTTACCTCTACAGACTCACACAATACTTTAATATTTACCTTATATTCTATAAATTATATGATGCAAATCTATTTTGAAAAGTGTAGCTGAATATTTTTCAAATGCAGATGTGGGTAAATACAATGTATGCATTAATGTTCAGTTATGTATTTTTAAGTTCTTTATTGAGTGAATGTCTCTCTGAAGTGGCTCATTTACAAATTTCATAAATATGCTTGTAAATAGGTGTGCAATGTAGTGACCACTACTGATAAAAGGGTTAAAAACATTGGATAGTGTCTAAAAAACGACAAATTTAATCCCATGTTAGTTGTCAGAACAGCAGTGACGGATGTTAAACCAGACAGTTAATTCCTTAAGACATGTTTGTGTTGTGGGAAATGACTGTTTTATTTTTCTGCGCATCAATCTTCACTTTTCAAAAACAGAAAACATGTTTTCATTAAGTTATGGATAAAAATCAAGACAGTTTCTGTACGGAGAAGTATCCTCTATAACCGTTATTCCAGTGGGTTTATTTTTGCACGCCTCACAAGCACCAAGCAGATACGATTGTGCCCTACAGACCAGTGAGAATACCATTTCAATCACTCATTAAGACAATAAAAACAGCATAAGATGCCCTCATGATGACAGTTTGGTCAGCGGAAACTTCTCACCTCTTTCTTTTTTTTTTTTTACCAAACATAAAAAAAGGCAAAAAATGTAAACAGTGTTAAGAGAAAAATAAAAACAGAATGAAACAGCACCAGACACAAATAAACATATGGACAGACGTATAAAGAGACTGAGTGAAACATCTGTTCAGCCTTAGCACCAGCACACATCCCCACTCCTGTCTGGAGATGAGAAGGCCATGTTGTACCAAAGTGAAGGCAGTGTTGCATTCAAGTGGGTACCAAAATATTAACTTCTTTACTTCAAATCAATGTCTACCAACAGTTCTGAGTGTGAATGAAGAGTCACTTTTCATCATCCTCCACTCTCCCCCATTCCTCTGAGTCTTCCTCATCTGCATCTTCAGCCAAAGAGTCCCCCCAAGTGTCATACACATCGCCTTCACCCAGACCGCTGCCTCCAGAAAATGGCTCATCCTCCTCGTCTTCCACAATCTCCATCTCCTCCTCCACTTCTTCTTCTTCTTCATCCTCATCATCGTCCTCCTCGTCCTCATCATCGTCCTCATCCTCATCGTCGTCTTCCACCTCCTCCACATCTAATCCACATACCTCTCCGTCGTCCACCTCGCCGTCTTCTCTCTCGTCTTTGGAGGCGGGAGACTTGGAAACGGCGCTCATTTCAGTTCTGTTTGTGAAGTAAGATCTGCTGGAGGGGATGAAGCTGGAGGTAGAAGTCTTTGTGTTGATGTAGAGACGAGGAGGAGGAGGGTCTTGCCTGGATGGAGCTGCCTGACTGGCAGGTGAAGAGATGGAGGTAGAAGAGGAAGTGGCTGACCTGGTGTCTTGTACCAGCAGAGGAGTGGTTGCTACGGGCATGCCGCCGGGCCTTTTCTTCACGGAAGCCCTGCTGGGATCGTATTCGCGTATCTCCCCCGGTTCCAGTGGGTTGGGCCCACAAGGGTCATGCTCACTGCAGGACAATTTGCCATCCAACTTGGAGATGAAGAGCATTCCATCTCGATGCTCCTTACAGTACGAGCTGGGACACATCTCGCAGAACGAAGCCGCCTCTTTTCCGCATTCGTCACACTGGTGCCACGGACACTCCCAGCGTCCTGCAGACAGGATCGTTGTGAATCATCTGGACTGTGTGTTTAGATGGGCGTACACCCACAAAAAAAAAAAAAAAAACTTAGATAAAACTGGCCTCTCATAGAGCAAACACTACCTGCAGGCCTCTTGGCCAGGTTGAGGCAGTCAGCGTGATAAACCTTCGGGCAGCCCGGCTTCTTACAGGAAACCATCTGTCCTCCATCACCACAGCTGAAGCACTCATCCTCTCTCTCCTTCGTTACTTGTTGCTTGGTCTTCTTCTTCATGCTTCCCCTCTTTTTCCCTTCCTTCAGTTTTTCAGTAGGCGGTTGGTTCTTCAGAACAAACATGGGAGGAACACGTGAGCATTTAAGTGTAACTGTGCTGAAATCTTATATAGACAGAAAGACGTACCTTTGGACGGACACCCAGGAAACCGCTACAGTTGGGCGCTCCACATTTACAGACGGTTTTCCCGTTGCCAAGACATTCGAGGTTGTAATTGAAAGTCAGCTCCACACCTAAAGCGCAGAATGGTGTAAAATTGATGTGAAATAATCTGCATGTTGAGTCTCGCTAAAAAGCCCAAATGAGATGAATTGTATCAGTCTAACCTTTAGGGACATCTTGCAGAGCAAACAGCCCCACTCTGGTGTCCCCATTCACCGTCCACTTCTGAGTCTCACAGTTTGGTTGACAGCTGTGGTTCATGAAGCGAGCCTGGTTCCCTTTCGGGCCGGCATCAATGATTCGATCCTGGAGTGAGGAGAAAAGATCCATTTGAAGGAATTGCTTCTTCTCCCCAATAAAATGTGTTTACTGGCATTACAGGGCCATGTTTGCAGTCTCACATTTACCTTATCCAGTGTAAGCATGTAGAAGTTACAGATGTCGCTCTCCTGAGCGTGTCTGATCCTGGCCCGACACTCCTCCTCATCTATCACCTCTCCCACATATTCACTCACGAAAGCTCCCTGATGGAAGAGGACAACGACGTCAGACGAATCGGTCGAATGTGACCGCTGTCCTCGTATTTATGTCAGCCCACCTTCTTGATGTCCAGCACACCGCGCAAACCCCAGCCGCAGGACAACGTCCTGAAAATCTCCACGGGGCCATACTGGCGCTTTGTAAAAGCCTGGTTCTGACACCTCTCCCCTGCTGCGCACACCTGAGGGTGGCACTCGTACATCAGCATGCGATTAATGCACTCCGAGTCGATGCCGCATGGGTTTTCGTCAGATGCCTTACAATTACAACGCGGGATCTCTGACAAGTCAGCCGTGATGATCTGCACCTTCCCAATGGGTCGATTTACCTTAAAACAAAAGCAGCGAAATTATTTTTCAGCTCATTTCCTTCAGCTTGAATTACGTCAGGCTGGATAAACTCTACTCGGCAGCGTACGCCGTACCCTAATGTGCCTGTAAGGTGGAGGTTTCTTGTCATTCTTTCGGTCTTCCTGAAGCTGTTTCATTTCCTTTTCTGCCTGGAGCTCTTTGAACCGCTCTGCTGCCTCAGTCAGGGCTACAAAGACGAGCACAAGCTTAATAGAGGCCATGAAAATGCACCTTGCCACAGACCACACACCGACATACACACACATACCTTTCTTGTACACTGCATCTGCACCTTTGCCCATTTTTTCTATGCTGTGAGTATCACCCTCCATGTAGGGGAACACTCTGGCCTGGTATGTCCACACAAAATCTTTGGAGCCAAAGAACTGAACTGGGAACTCTCCCACCTCATGTTTCATCCTCAAGATGTTTTTTGGGACATCTTTGGTCAGACAGACTTCAGCAGGCCACCACCTGAAGTATCCAATTGGGTCACAAACAGAGAAATGTCAGCTGCTTTGTGGTGCTGCGGCGTGTATGGAAAGGAGATGTAGTGCTCTCACCTGTAACGACCCCATTTCACCCACAGTATGTCCTTTATTCGAGGCTTCTTTCCAGCTTTGCAGTCGTTGCAAAACCAGCTACCCTGAGGCATCTCCATATTCAAGCACTCCTGGTGGAAAGCAGCCGGACAGGCTTCACAGCACAGCAGGCTGCCCCCTATAAATACATACACGAATAAATACATAAAACATAATGACAGAGTAGCTACAGGTCCCTATTTAAGGATAAGTGATTAAAAAAAAAGTTTGTTTTTGTTTATTCAAGATAATCATAAATCTTGCATGGGGTGCGAGGGGAAGCATGATGTGGGACAAGCAGGAAAAACTGAAACTGATTTTAATTCACCTGAAACTTAAAAAGGAAAAAAACTAAACAGATAAAAAAAAAGAAAAAAAAACTCCTGCTCTCTTATTTATTGTTTTTACCTATGTTTAAAGGAAAATATGGAGCTAAATAAATGCTTTGCATTAAATATATTTTCCATTCTAGAGCAGTCACAACAGAAAAGTTAAATGAGGACATTTAAAGGCTGGAGTTAAACTTAAAATAGCTTTTGCAACCAATTATGGTGGTTTAATATAAGATACCTGAGACAGAAAGATTAATATGTCAATGCTCAACCAATCAGAAATGTTCAATGCTAAACACCCCCAACCTCTCACTGGATTTCAGAGTCAAATTTGCAAGAAGACAACAAAAAAAGGCTGCTGCATGTCTGAATAAATTAGCTAAGTGAAAGTAATATGTGTAAAATAAAGAGAATAAAAGGGATTATGAACGCATTATGTTATATTGAAAAATAGAGCCGACATCTTCATCCTAAAGCTTCCCCCGCCTTCATGTTTTATTACTTGTTCAGAAAAATGATAGTGCAGCTGCGAGTTCAGTTAGGAAATATGTTTGATCTAAATATATGAGCCGAGATCTTATTCACCTTCAGAGCAGACAAAGCACCAGCTAACGTTTATGTGTTCGTGGTTCTTGCATCCTTTGCGGGGAGTGAAGTGGTTTGGACAGAGGAAACTGTTGTTGGCCAGCACCAGGCTGCCAGCTGCCATGCAGTTATCATTGGCATGATAGGCCACAGGACAACGCACACACCGAGCCAGCCGACCTGAAACAGAAACACACACACAGGTATTGTAACATTAACAACACAGATAATGCTTTTACATCCTTCTGAGGTACTTTAAATATATTTTTCTCCCCATTTTCACTACCGGTATTGCCCCTGTTTCACTTCATGCAACTGTGCAAGAATAAGAAAGCAGTCATTAAAATGTGATAGATTTAAACTAATATCACAACCAGTTCTACCAAACCCCTTCAAAGCTGAGGTTTTTTGTTGGTTGTATATAACTTCTGAAATCCAAGAGAACAAAAACTTTGTAACATGTGCATTTTTCTCTGAAGTAAACCAGTGATATGTTGCTTTTATACCCAAAGCTTTATAAATATTTATCGTTTTTGCTTCTATTTCAACCTATTTAAAAGGTTTGCTACTGACTCTGAACTCCAGTGTTGTTTATCTATTTTGATACAATCAAATTGGTTAAGAAGGACAAAAAACAGAGTTGGATTTTTGTGATGACATCATAGATTTTCATCATCAGGTAAATGAATATCTTGAAGCTCTCCTTTAAGAATGTTATGGCCAAGAAAAGCAGCAGTTTTTATGAAGCAGTCTGGTGACATGTCAGCAAGGAGTTAAAAGGGACATGTGCAAAATACACTTTTCAGCCCTTAAATACACCTTTTTGTAACCCTTTAATTGTTTAGGAATGCAGAAAATATAAATGTATTCCCTACTGATACATCTTTATATTGTTTTGGATTACATTTTTAAATTTTTTAAATTTTCTCCGTTACGTTTTTTTTTTAAATCTATTACATCACAGTATTTGCTGTAGGTCTGTCAAATCAGGCCATGGACTTCCCAGTAATCAAATTTGGTTAATCTGATACGTCAACATAGTAAACCAATGAAATGCCAATAAAGTACCAATAAAATG
>JBAMIG010000007.1:19621990-19635407 GCA_037177335.1 Kiunga ballochi
CACCTCTCCGAGCAGCACGGTTGTCTCCCAAACAAACTAAATGCGTTTGTGCGACTGGAGCCGTTTCAGAATAAAAGCCAACAGTCCTGCTAAGCTAGCTTAGCAGCAGGCTAATTTTAATGTTAGCAAAGCTAGCTTTCCTTAAAATACTTGATATTTTATTAAAATTAAAACGCTGTGCTTTTTAAGAAACTTTGTTTTATGAAAGTTTAACAAAAACATAAAGTTTAGAAGCCTTTTTTTTAGAATTTCTTCTGAAATTATAGTTTTTCACCAAACATGGCAGAACCCTTTTCAAGGAACTACCAAGTCAATCGCACCTTGGTCTAGTAAACATTTTTTAAATTATTACATCAGTCCTAAAATGAGAGACAATACCTAGAAATATCCAAGTAGCAGTCATAATAAAAAATATACCAAGAAAATACTAACAAAAAGTCTTCTTATTGCCCCTCATATAAGAAACACTGAAGCATCTTTTAGGAGACATTTCCATCCCACAATCCCTTGAAGTTACAGCTTCATTTCAAGTATTCAAATCAAACCCACATCACAGATTAGTTCAACTCCTATCAGATTCCCAAAGTCCAAACCTATTTCCCCTCCAGCCCTTCCTTAAACCCATGACTTGATCCAACAGGGTCAAGCAAAGGAGCCAAAACAAAGAGTTTGCTTGTGACCAAGGGCCGTTATAAATGTATTTGTCAAGCATCTCAGTGTGACATTTTACTCCAACAAGCTGAGAATTTGCAGAATTCTGTCCCATTCTCAAACTTAAGAATAAAAAGCTACTAATCAATCCTAAGAATAACTCCTTCTCCAGATATTTATGAGACCTCTACAAGTGTGCCAGGTGATTAGGAGCTGCTTGTAGAGGATGGCCCTGAGGGAAGCAAGATGCGCACAAAGGATGTCCAGGAGGATGTTTTAGCTTTAAATGGCGATAAGCAGCTGATGAAACACTATCTCTGAATCAGAGCGGGTATGATCTATATTACAAAGTTATTTCTCACATCAAAAGAACATGAAACACTAGTTCTGTATACAGATGATGTGACCCAGAAATAAGAGCGAGTGAGACACTTGATGAGTAACTTTTAAGGATTTTAGGGACATAAATTTTTTTAACTCAAAAGTCAATTCTTAAGGAGTGTTTTAGGAGTAGTTGTCAGAAGTTTGATGAAGATAGCCCCATTAGTCCTATCCTTAGTCCCAACATACCCAGTGTAACCCGCCTCTGCCTGGCCTATCCTTAAGAAGGCATCATATGCAAATTAATGCAATTATTAACATAAACCCTTCACATCTACCCTCTATGTTCACATGTGCTGTGAAGTCAAAGTTCCCCTCATTCAAACGTCTCTATTTTTTTTCTATTAAGACAAAACCAGTTTTAAGTAATTACTGAAAAGAGATAATGTGAGGGTCCCGTCCTTCTGGAAGCAATGAGGCTTTTGCTTTGTCTTAATAAAACCCTCATTTTAAATGATCAGCATTCAATGGAAAAACAAAACCTCTATCAGTTAAATGCTTTTTGCAGAGATTTCACTTGTGTTTACATGTATGAGGATGACGACTAAGAATTGGCTAAATGTCTTGAATCTGATGGTGGTAGTCCACTTTCTATTTAGCAACACGCTACATAAGCATGAGGTAGTAAGCGTGTGTGTAGATACAGATACCTCCTTCCCCCAAAAAGAAAGACTGGGTATTATCCTCTCCATGCATGGGCTAAGGGTTGCCTTAAAAGCATCCTAGATTTGAGGCTAATTACCAAGAAAATCTGAAAAGTATCCAAATCTGTGCACAAATCTGCAACATTGCTGATACCTTCTTCTTTACAGGAACAGCAGACTCTTCTTCTGTGGTAAAATCCAACACCTTGTGTGACTGCTTCCTTGGCTTTTTTCTTTCTTGAACTTTTAATTTCATGTCTGAAAAAGCAAACGAGCATAGTTTACTCAGATGCAGAGAAAATATCTCAGCAAAAAAATAAACATTCTTAAGAGTCACTGACCAGATTCAAGAGGTAGTTCAGCTTTCTCTGCTGTTTCTGTGTGAAAGGAGGGCTGCGCTGTGACTGGAGGTATTGATGGTGCTGCAGGGGAAAGCTCCTCCTGAGTTGGACTCTGTTCCAGTTGCCCCTGAGCCTCAGAGGTTTCTACTGATGATGAAGTTGAGGTATCAGTCCATGAACTTGGCATGGCAGCGGGGAGTGCCGTTATCCCTGAAGCGTCCTGAACATATAAACATATAACAGTGAAGCGACAAAGTAGATGAAATGTTTAATTCTGGAAAAACACAGAAGCATCTACAGTATGTCATGATGCTGCCGATGCTGTTAGGGAGGAGGTTTTGTTTTAATATCTTACTGGCTCCATGCAGGTTATTGTACAGCTTTTTTTAAGCACTACTTTTAGATATATTTATTTTATTTTCAATGTAATAAATCTATATGAATTGTTTTGCCCATTTTTTAATTATTTGTTTGATCCTGTGCTTGTTTAATTTACTCATCTGTATAATTTCTTATTGATTTATAAGAATCTACATGAAGGAATGTGATGGATTTTATTTATCTTCCCTTTTGTTTTTGCATTAAAAGACATTATTACATGTGTCAACAAGAGGAATTGCCCATCCCAAGGGAGAATGGATAGAGGTTTAAACTATCAGTGTAATTATATGACTATTTCTTCGAAAAGAATTAAAATGTTGAGAAATTGCTGCCATTTTATATCATTTAGGATCTGCAAGTGTAAAAGGTTAAAGAGGCTGAAAGGCCTTTCATAGTCTGACCTATTCAAACTAAGCTTTATTTAAAATCAAGGTGACAAACTTTTCTATGTAACCATTTTTCAAAACTGTTGATTTTTGCATCTTATTTCTTATTTTATTCTTTTAAAGTTGTTTTTTTTTCTGATACTCTTCAATGCTTCCTCTGCACATGCTTCTTATGTCGTCTTGTGCACGAAAGTCACTCTGCATATGAGCCTGCCTTGCCTCGTGGATGCAAGGATCCCTGTCTGTAATCAATGTTTGATGCGGTCTTTCATCAATACTACACAGAAACCTCTCACCATTTTAGGAGACTCTGAGTTGTGTTTCTTTGATCTCTTTTTTGTAGAAAATATTTGCTCATACTCTTCAGTCGACTCCAAAAGTCTTTTAGTTGGTTTCCGGAGGCGTTTATTATCAGAGTTTCCTATATGGAAATAAATAACAAGATTTATTGTTTTTTTTTTTTAAAAGAAGCATTTTTTCCATCATTGTAAACAATTGGAGAGCTCTTGTTTGAGTCTCACCTGCTGTGCTACTCGTGTCCGACGAATGTGAGTCATTGTCCATTGACTTTTCAATTCCCAGATGGAGATTGGGTGATGCCGTCGTGGTGTAAAGGTCCTTCTTCTCGGCCGACGCATCATTCACAGCTTCCTCTTTGATCTCGTGAACCTCCTCGACCACCTGCCAGCGCTTCTTCGGAGCCACTGCCATTTCTGAGATTTTATCGAGGTAGCTGGGAGGAGGACCAGGAGCAGGAAGGGAACCTGATATAAGCTCAGCCAAGTCGGCATGGCCGCTGACGAACTCCCTGCCGTAAGCCATGTCGGCCAGATCCGGGGATAAACCGGGTATCCGAAGTTTCAGTTTGGCAGGAAGTTTCTGTTTCCTACGCTGCTTGTCTGAGCTCCCAGTCCGAAACTGAACGGGAATATCTTCCTCCTGACGAGTGTCAGGTGTCGTAGTTGCTTTGCTCCTCATCCTGGTTTCTGTGGGAGATTTTTCACCTTCTAGTTTGATTCCCAGAGCTCGGCCATCACAAGGACTTTGTGTTGAAGTGGGGATCACCAGGGGTTCCTCCTTGATAAGAGCAGGCAATGGTGGGACCATCAGAGGCTTGCCTTCTTTTGCTCTGGTATCGTGCATATCTTTCAGGAGCATCAGGAAAGTACTAAATTTATAGTTGGAATCAGGTCTAAAAGCAGTTGGATCACAGACACCGCTGTCATCCTTCACAAGAGATTTAAACATGAGCTCCTGACCATCCTGAAAGGTATCCAACGACGGTGAGGTAGGTGATGGATCTGGGACAATGTTTTCAGTTTTAATTTGAACAGGCTCAGTAATGGGTTCACTTAGGCTGTCGTGCTTTGAATTAATCAATGAGCCATTACGAATGAGTTTCTTATCAAGCTTCCTCGTGCGCCTTTTCGGAGAGCAGCGGCTCAAAGGGGATGACACGATGCCGGTGGTCTCCAGGTTAGCAGATGTTTCCGTTTGTATTGTAGCATTAATAAGTGTATTTGCAGAACAGTCATCCACAGGAGGTCCCGTTGAGCCTTGGCTTGTGGCCAGGGCCTCTTTGAAATCCGTCTCTTCCTTTGCTTTGAGAGCTCTGGTCATCAGGCCGCTGCTAGCGAGAAGCTTTTCACTCCGCTCAACACAGCTTTTATCTTTAGATGTCAATTTGTTCTTCAGAAAACTAGAGGAATCAGTGGTATTGGTACATTTTCTCGCATTTTCTGTGCATTTTTTAGCCCTTGTTGAACCACATTCCTTTATGTCCTGTACAGGAGAAACTGCTGTGCGTTTGGGCCGATGCAGCATTGGAACTGAATCCAGATCCGCGTACGGGGAGTCCTTTGGCTCTTCTTTCAGTGCACGTGTTGCTTTATGAAGCTGGCCCGCTGTGTTTGTGACAGCAGATTCCTTAGATCCACCAACTATATGACCAAATATCTCTGACAAACATTTCTTTTTCTTTGTGAAAGCTTTGCTCTTAGTGGCTTTTAACGTAGAGTTTTTGATCTGGTGGTGCTCATTTCCGTTGGGGGCAAGCGATGGAGATGGAACAGGGTCGGTGGAGACAGAAGGAGCCTCCACAGCCTTTTCAGCAGGATGAGGGCTGGGTATACGTTCCTCTCCGTTGACGGATATTGAAAGAGCACTTTCACAATTCTTCTGACGACCAGGGAGGAGATACTCGGCCTCTGCCACACTGATTTTCCATGCAGTCAGCAAACTTTTTGGAATCTGCAAAGAACCAAACTCCCTTTCAGATCACTGCTCCCAGCAAGAAAAAAAAACTATTTCATGGGTATTTTTATGCATTTACCGTGTACTTATAGTCCTTCTCTTTTTGCTTCCCTCTCCGTCGAAGCACAGGCAGCTCTTCAAACTGATGGCCTCCTTCAAAGGGAAGAATGACACTCCCCAAGACCCAGGCTTGCTCTGCTACCTCTCCAATTGTCTCCAGGTGATACATTCGACAAGGACGGGGACTTGGAACTGCAGGGGGTAAAAAAAAAAGTTAGTCTGTCAGGAATAGGTCAAGTTGTGGAAACCTATTTAATGGTAATAATCAAAATGCAATCCTGACATGAGCTGCAGGGACCATCAACACAGTGGAGGTGCAACCCAAATCATTATTGCATCATTACATATTCTTGGGTTTTTATCATTCAGGCTCATGCATCCTGGTGGGGTTTTCATACTGTAGTGCCTATGAAGTGTTTTGAAAAAGACTCGTAAAGCAATAGTAGCAAACAACAGCAGCCATGCTATCACATCCAACCTCACCTTTCATCTTAGTGTGCATCTTCTTCTCTGGGTCACAGGTGATTTGGCAGGGCCACCAGGGCCGTCTGTTGAATTTAGCCCACACCAAGTCTCCCTCCAAGTATTTTACTGCAGGTGGAAGCTTTTTCTTTGGGCTGTTGGACTAAATCAGCACAAATAAAAAAAAAACATTTGATAGTTTATTTAAGTGGAAATGCTACTCTGTAACCTGCATGCTCTGTATCCAGTGAAACCATTTCAATGATGAACTGTGGGAGGTACATTTTAAATTATTTGAGACTATTTTGCTCTAGGACACATAACCCAGCCGGACTTGTGCAACTGCTTCATCTGTAGAGAAGTTGCAAAAGAAATATTTTACTTTTTTTTATATAAAAACTCACATTAGAGTTGGTGCCAGCTGGTGAGATAAGTCCAGGGTCAACAGGAGACGAAAGTTCAACATCACTGTCTGATTCACCGCCCAAACTCCACCCATCTCTCATAGTGATTTCTGGCAGCGCGCTGGGGCTTAGTGTAGGGTTCAGTTCAGAAATAGTTTTGGACATTAGATTAAAGACTGTAGGCTTGTATGTTCTTTCGTCCACCCCTGAGTTGCTTGTGGTTTTACTCTCCGTAACAGTTCGGTCCTGGCTTGAGTTTGCAGGGCGGTGAAAAGGCGCGAGGTTCTCACTGCCATCAAGCTCACCCTCTTCATCCTCCCCCTTAATATCACTGCTGTCGAAGAGCGTTGACTCGAAATGCAGGAACCCATTGGGGATGGGAGAACAGCGCTCGAAGCTGTCAGGACTGCAAGGGAAAAAGCCATTTCTGCTCCCGTCCCGCAGACTATGGAAAGGCTCCACGTCCTCGTTGCCTGGGGACAGAGGCAGCTGGACTGAAGGTGCCTCAAACTCATCATCATCACTGATTGGGCTTGCACAGTGCAAGATGCTTCGAGGATGAGCATCTCTGTCCAAGTCAGATCTGTTGAGTGCTGTGTTCAGGTGCTCTGGCCTTCTCTGTGGGCTGTAGCTGTGTGGTCGCTGTGGTTGACTGTACCCCAGAAAGGCAGGTTGTTTGAGGCTTGAGGGTGCAAGTTGCACAGATGATGACTGGCTTGATCCTCGCTTTACAATGCCACACTGATTTCCATAGGAAGTGCTCACAGAGCCGTTGCAGGGCCTCAGCTCTGCTTGGCTTGAACCAAACACTGAGCCAACCCTAAGACCCGCTCTGTAAGACTGATTCATGTTGTCATACCTATATCCTGTCAGATTAAAAGAAAGAGAGTGTTAGACAAGAGAGCTGAGCCTATTAGTCCACTACTAAACATGAGACTCTTTATGAACACAAGAAACAACACAAACAGATAAATCTCATGCAGTAAATGATAGTGGCACTCATCTAGTCGGAGAGAAAGTTGCGCACACACCAACATCGTTAAGCCAACATAGCACGGCCTCGGTTCTACAGGCCAACCGGACAAAACCCTGAACACATCCGCTCCGTTCACAAATTTCATTCACAAATCACCCACAAAGATCAGCGCTTTGTTTGGTGACTGTGGGTCATGGCGACCGCGGACTGATCTGGAGGAGCTCCGAGACCGTAGAGAAGGTGGTGACACTAAGCCATCACAGAACCAGTGAGCTGCTCACACAAACAAGCTACAGCCGCACATAGGAAGCTACAACTGACTCACACACACACACATGCACACGCACACACACAAAAAGGGTTGATCGGCTCTAAGTTCACCACACTGTCAACACGTGGAAAAAGGTGGAAAACTCACCATTTGGAGGTCGGTCAGCGCAAAACCAACAGCGGATGTGTGAGAAGGTGACACAAAGCGAGTGCTTTGCTCGGTTTGTGAAGGCAGATCTGCACAATCCCAGCTGCAGCAGCACTAGTAGGCCAAGGCACAGCTCTCATTCTCGCCACTTCATCGCCTCATCAAAGCGGCCCTTTCCAAACTGTCACCTTAAATACGAAATAACAACAAAAGCTCCATTACTCTACAAGATCTCGCTGCGGCGAAACTCAAAGTGCCACAGCCGGTCCCCTAACAGCCCCAGCAGCTTATTTACTACATGATTTGTGCCTGCTGTCGAAGTGCCCTCGGTTATGTTAAAACAAGCCCAGACTGACTGTGTTGGTGAGCAGCAACCAATCGGCACTGCTACCCAACCCCCCGTCTGCAGAGGGCCGTGACACTCACCCTCCACGTGCACGCACCCACACTTGCGGGCACGCACGCAGACATACGTTTGCGCGCACGCGCGTGGACATCCAGGTAAAGTTACTTGCGATCGCATCTATATAAAACAATCACAAATGAGTGGCAGGGCGCTTTTTTTGGAAACGGGATCAGTTTTTGCGCATCCGCGCCACTGTGTGAGCACAAAGACTAAGGCCTGAGTTGTTTTGTTTGTTTGTTTTTTTTGTGCCATCAACAGAGGGGGAGATCGGCTAAACAAAACGCTGGCAATGAGGGTGTAACCACACGGCCTCTCCGGTCAAACCTAACTCGATGCGCCATATTGCCTTCCACACAGAGCTCTGACATGAGGAAACAGGCCGCTAGGCGCTCGAGAAAATAAGATGAAGACAGTGTAGTCGATAAGGCGACGATTATCCAAAAGCTGTTATTTAAAAAGAATTATTATTATGCAGCAGGGATCGTTGTGTCAGTCAGCGCTAGTTCACAAAACCAGACTTCCTTAATTAAACCATTTATAAACGCGCAAATGGAAAAGAACGCGCGGTGCTTTCGTTTTACTGGGTCATCCCTTAATGGTTCAGACAAAGACCATCCACCTCAACAGAACACTTTATAACACTGTTTTAAGTGCTCAAATCTATGTGGTTTGTTTATAAAACATTGTAAACAACTACATGGAAAGATCAGATAAACGTATTTACAATAAAACCCTGATATTCTTCTTATCTCCTATTGCGCGCATCCAAAAAAATATACCAATTATAGACATACTAAGTGTTTAATTAATTTATTTTTACAAGATGAATGCTATTATCTGGAGACACGAGCCCTCTTGTGTCTGCAAGGAAGAACTACCTAAATTCAGCTGAACAGGAAATAGTTAAAAAAAAAAAAAAAGAATTTCTTTCTTTTATTCTGGTTTCACAGACAGCTCATTAGCATTACACAGTCCACAACAGGTACATATTTCTGTTTTATGAAGCCATGGTTATAATGGAATAATCAGTATAACAACAGGTACATTTGGGTGCTTATGAAGCGAGTTTCAGGGTTAAAAACAAGCCTTACACTACATGAACAAAGCTATATTTACATGTTTTGGTTATAACAAGTACTGTGCCAAAAAGGAGAGTTTTACAAGCTCAAGGAAATAAAAACATTGTCAAAAATGTCAGGTATGGTGGTGGATTATATAACAGAAAAACACATACTTGACCACACAAAAGACAATAACATATTTATATACTGATGCGCAGAGAAAAAAGTTGATTGTTTAAAGGTTTATCAAACTTTTTTTTAAATAGTTACAAGAATGCAGCTGTGGTTTAGTGAAAAGATAAAAAGGGAACACAGATATATACATTTTTTGCCTAAACTGATGGTTTTGTGCGGTTTATATACATGCATTAATGCAGTAATCTCTTCTGAAGGAATGTCATGTCAAAGACCGTACACTGAAAATAGACCAAAAAAGGTTATTTCTGCCTGCATTCATGGCCATGCAACCAAATGTTAGACACAGCTGCTGAACTATTCGATGGTTTCATCCACTTTGCTACTAGACTCACAGAGGTTTGTTTTCTCCATCGTGGTGTACGGAAAAGTCGGAACGTCACAGGTAGTGAAGTCCAGTTTCTTGGGAATGCTGCAGTTGCTAAAGTCAAAGGTTTTGGCACCGTGACAACCAAACTCTAGTTTCTTGAGGCGAGCCAAGCTCTTGATACTGCCAGGGGGTCTGCCAGGGCTGACTTTATATCCTGCTGCCTTGGTGGTCCCCAGGGGCCTCCCTGGGCTGGTTTTAAACCCAGCTGCTCTGGTTGTCCCAGGTGGGCGTCCAGTACTTGTACGATACCCAGCTGACTTAGTGGTCCCCGATGGCCTTCCTCTCCGCCCTGATTTCACAATATTCTTCTTTTTCTTAGAGCCGTCAGACCCCAGAGCCTCACTGGCCCTTATTCTCATGGTCTGTGGCTGGAAGTCATTCTGGGTGTCTTGCAATTGGCATGCCATGGCTTTGTGCACTCCTGGTGGCAAAGGGGTAAGGCCAGCAAGGGACAGCTGCAAACCAGGGGTAGTTGGAGAGGCGTAGAATTTGTTGGATTGTGTGCTACATAAATCAAAGTGGCTGGCTGGATGACAGTCCTCTGCCAGTGCACTCATACAGTAGTCACCGGTGTTGCTGCTGCTCACTTGATGCATCATTTTCTGTTGGGATGCAGAAAAATATAAGTATTTACGAGGAAAGCCAAGTATACAGTGACAAACACATTCCCAAAAGTAAAATTGCATTAGCTTACTTTAGATGGAGCAAAGAGGCCTTTTAGCGTTGCCCCAATGAGCCTAAGCTCCGATATTTAGTGGGTTTTCATTTTATTTTTTAAAAAGCACGACATGCACAAAAACATATCTAAATGGCTTCTGCAGAAGACATTTAACTGTTTCCAAGACTGTTGAAAATGATCAGGTCGTACCTCATTTGTTGTTTATTATTGGGCCGGAAAGGGTTAATTTCCACTCGTAAACGGTTCCCCTTCTCTGACAGCCACATCTTCATAAAGGCGTGTAAACAAAACTGCGCCCTGCCCTTTCAGACTATTGTCTGGAAGCAGCACGGTGATTTCTACAGATAATCCCTTACGAGGTTTAGAAGAGTGGCAGCCATTTTCGTTCGGAAAAAAAATTAATACAAAAAAAGAAAGAGGAGCAAAAAAAAAAAAGCGAGAGCGCCGACAGCGCATGCGTAAAACAGCTTCCCGGATACGTTTCTCACTGTACTGCAACATTTGGGATCAGGGTGGGCAACTCCGCAGCGCTGCTAGTGTTGGGAGTTTCAGGTGTGACTCAGAACACCTGACTTGCTCACCTGTTTTTGTATGACAAAAGTGGTTCATATAATGTACATTTCAGAAAGAAAAATAAATAATTATTCAAACAAACATACTCCCACAATATCATAAGCAGTTATCACTTTTAGTAATGATGCACTTGGATTTATACTTTATGACTGGTCTATATCACAAAATCTTTTAAACTGGAACAAAGACAAAATACGTTTTTTTTTAAGTTTTAATAACATTTATATGAACTTAAGCACAGACACTTGTTTTATCTGGATTTATGGAGCAACCGCAGTGCTAGGACAGGTAGCAATATACATTTATCAGCATTTCCTCTGATGAAATTTAGTCCACATGACTTAAGTCTCCCTGATGAGCTGAGTCAGTTTCTGGATCTTTGTTTTGGTGGACATATCCACATACTTGTCTCCAATACTGACGATCATGCCACCCAGGATTGAAGGATCCGACTGCAAACAGAAAATTAGAATAGATTAGTCACAAATATATTCATAGTAATTGAATGAACTGGCATCAAACTGGTTTTAATCATGTAAAGGATAATTTATCTGATCACTTTGCATGTTTCTGGGTCATCCCATTGAACTGTACCTTTGTTTCAAGCTTGATGGTTTCACCCTTACTAAGAAAGCCGTTCAGCGCCACTTTCAGCTCAGCAAGATTAACCTCATTCAAGGGCTGAAATGGATAAGAGCAGTCATTGATGCAGTGTTTTCTACTACAGGTGCAACTTTTTAAACAATTATTTAGCTAATCAATTCAGTAAGTGGATATTTGGATAGTTTAATCATTATCTTGCATATTCTTCCAGTTTATACCTGAGCTGTGGTGACAGAGCAGAGGACCTCTCCACGGTGTGCGCTCATCATCTTCCCAAAAGCACCGATGACATCACCAGTGAGAGTAAGACGACCATTATCAGCCAAAACATCTGATGGAAAAAAGAAAAAAAACATTAAAACAATATAGTTCAACTATTTTCCAACACCTTTGTGTTTTTTTTGTACCAAATACTGACAGTTTAGAGAGGTGACAAGTATAAACTGCAGTTTTTTCTAACTGGTAATACATCATAATGACTTCTGATTGATTTAAGTTTTATTTACCTAATTAAGTTTTTAAAATTTATTTATTTATTTAACTAACACAGGGTAGTGATGCTGGTGAAAAGATGCACAGGGGAGTTTTGTAAAGTAATTATGACATATCAACTTCAAGATGTAAACAAAAAAATAAAAGGAAAGATGCACCCGTACGTTGTACGCATCACAGAGTCAAAGCTAAAGTAAAACATGTATATAAAATAGTTTCTTAGTTACAATGCACAAGGTGGTGTGCAGCACAAGCCTGTTAGCCACCATTTTCTAAAATTTGAGTCCATTTAGGCACAAATCATTCAAATAGATATTTGTATAAAGTAAACCAAATGTAAACACAGAAATGCATTATATTATAAGCAATCCAATTTAAAAAGTAAGATCAATAATTTCCACATTCATTACCATGAACATGGAAATTTACTATTTCAGTTTTACTAACTGCTTACGTCTTTTTTTCACTTATATTTTTACTTTTTAAACTTATCTTCTCATTTCTCCCAAAAGAATAATTTTTTATAGTTGGTTATAGGCCTAAAACAACTAATCAGGGATAGTATTTACTTATATATTCCACATCCATCATGATATAAATGAACACTGAAAACATAATAAAATGACTAATAAACGAAGAATAAAATAAACATTCAGCAAACACATGGCAACATGAAGGGAATTTAATTTAATTTAAATAATACTCACTGATGAGGTTAATGGTAATGGGTGAAAGTTTGGCCTTCGTAAGAGCATCAGTGAAGGTCTTTAGCTTGATGCTGCGCTTCACATGAGGGTTCATTACAATACTTGACAGCTTGGGGTCCTTGATCAGGGCCTAAACAAGATGGCAACAGGAGTAATCAAATCTTAAGAAAAATACTATTTTATGCTATTCTACAGTCATTTGGCAGAAGCTTTTTTAATTTTATCTGTCACTGGACATAGCAACTATAATTTAACATTTTATTTAAATAAACCAATAACTCACAGAAACTTTTCCCAGCTCCAGCTCCACTTGATCCAGCTTGTTCTGCTTACTGGCAGCTGAGAACAGAGCAGTGGCATAGCGGCCCTCCACTCCATACACCTGTATCGGAGGCTAAAAGTATATGGATAAGATTGAGTAAACAAGGATACTAATAGATACCCTGCAAAGTTTGACGTTCTTTACCTTAACCAGTTTTGCTGCAGGTCTGATCACAGACGTGCTGAACTGGCGGGCCTATGAAATAAAATTAAGTTTGAGAAAAAAATTCCAACATGAGGTCAAAGCTTCAGCTGATGAACTGTTAATGCGCTTGGTATCTTCTGCGTTAGAAGCTATTAGCTACTAAGCTAAGCTGTTAGCAGTCATTCAAGTGCAATGCCTCATGCGCATTACTTTGACGCTCACAGTTACCCTTTGATCATTCATACAGTACAATTATTGACACGTGTTCCTACGCTATGAAAACAATTCGACGCTGACAGGAATTAAAGTATTTAAATAACCAAAAATATCCGAATGTCTTACCTGCTGTCCTAGCATGAATGCTGCCATTTTCTCCTACAGCGTCCAGAGTAGAACAACCGAGTACGCATGTGCGCTGTTGACGGGGCAACTGTTGGTCTGTGGGTAATGTAGTTTTTTTTTAATTACAACAGCCTGTTAAAAAGAAAAAAATATATAGGCCTATACA
>JBAMIG010000007.1:19636080-19654277 GCA_037177335.1 Kiunga ballochi
ACACACACACACATTTTGAGGGATCTGACGAAAGTCAGTTTCCCACCAACTAGATAACCAGCTCCTAGTGTTGTAGGCTACTGACCAGTTTCATCCAGGAGGGGGCGATTAGGAAGGACGGTGATCAATTCAACTAATCATCAATATTCAGAAACCGAAACCCAATCTGGAAACAACATCTTAATCTTTAGAAAACTGACAATTAAATTAACAATTTTCTCTTCAAGCGTCACTCATATGCCCGCTCTGGATACGGTGACGTGACGTAGCGTTGGTGTTGATCATCTTATCAGCCCCCCTTTGGACAGGATGAGCGAGGTTGACACACTTTCATAGTCCTAAGGATGCAAATGGATAACTGTATGGCTATTTCGCATAGACACGACCCTTGTGTTATGTGAACGGAAGACTTTTGTCGCCAGTAAATTACAGCGAATGATTAGAGAGCTTGTTAACGTTACATAGCCCCGGAAAAAGGACATTTTAAAAGCTGGTGGGCTCACTGGCTCGTTGCAAATTAAGCATGGACGACAAGTCATTCACCAAGGAGTTGGACGGATGGATCGAACAACTGAATGAGTGCAAACAGCTATCGGAGAATCAGGTTAAAGTCCTGTGTGAAAAGGTAAGGTTTGCGCATGCAGATCACTTTAATGATAGCAGGCTAGCCAAAGCACATTAGCATCTTAGCTTTATCTCCAGGATTCGTTAAAACATATTGAAGAACAGTAGTTACAGTCTATTACATTGCTTTGATGACCATTTGACAGCTGCTGCATGCAATTCATGTGTAAGGAAAAGCGCTAAACATGGAGGAGGATGTCTGCAATACGTTTTCTCCTGCTACGCCCACTGATGCTACCTTTTCAGCGTGCACTTGCAGGATTATGGCAGACAGAAATAATCCTTTACATGCTGCTTTATCTGAAAATGACTTGTGGTAATTGTTGGGTTAAAAGAATATTTTGTTTTTCATATCCTTTGCCCTCACAAAGCATCCTTACCGCAGCGTGTTGTGTTTACTGCTTACTTACACCCACCCTCTTTCTTTTAATTTTTTTTATTTTTACTGACTCTTTTAAAGGCCAAGGAGATCTTGACAAAAGAATCAAATGTACAGGAAGTGAGATGTCCAGTAACTGTCTGTGGAGATGTTCACGGGCAGTTTCATGACCTAATGGAGCTCTTTAAGATTGGAGGGAAGTCTCCAGATACCAACTATCTCTTTATGGGAGACTATGTTGACAGAGGTTATTATTCTGTGGAAACGGTGACACTCCTGGTTTCTCTCAAGGTAAAGAAAAACAAAAGCAATCTAATGCATCTTTGTGTCTTTTGAGTGTGATAATACTATGGTGTGATGCCTTTAAATGCTTAATTTTTTGTTACATTTGCAGGTCAGGTTTCGTGAACGGATCACGATTCTCAGAGGGAATCACGAGAGCAGACAGATCACACAGGTTTATGGCTTTTATGACGAGTGCCTAAGGAAGTACGGAAATGCCAATGTTTGGAAGTACTTCACAGACCTTTTTGATTATCTGCCTCTTACTGCGCTTGTAGATAACCAGGTATGGTTGTGTTTCCACATGTATGGCAACGCAAATTATGATTCAGATGCTTAAATTTGTTTCTTCTCTCATTTCGTCTTTAGATTTTCTGCCTCCATGGAGGTTTGTCACCTTCAATAGACACGCTGGAACACATTCGAGCGCTGGATCGCTTGCAGGAGGTTCCTCATGAGGTACACAGTCTTTATGATAAAATACAGTTACTGTTAGTTGTCCATCCATTCATTATCTAGGTGGGTTGGAGCCAATCCCATCTGACATCAGGCAACAAGCAGGGTACACCCTGAACAGGTCGCCATCACAGGGCCAACACACTCAGACTTACAACCATGCACACTCACACTCACTCCTATGGGCAATTTTTCCTTAAATAACATTTGTACAGATATTTGGAATTTAATAGATATTTTTTGTGTAAGTACTTGGTGAGAACTACATAATTATATCAGCTTTGTACATTACCACATTGTGCTAAATGTGCACACTCAGTAATATGTGTATAAAAAGCTTCAATGAAGTCAACTGGACTGGTTCTTGGTTCTACAAGATATTTAACTCCTCTTAATTAACAGGGGACTGAGAATCTACACCAACATTTTAAATAAGATTGTTTTAAGCTGAATCTCACCATTTAAAGCTGTATATATATTCTAATGTTCTGTTTATTTTTTAGGGTCCAATGTGTGACTTGTTGTGGTCAGATCCAGACGACCGTGGTGGCTGGGGGATCTCTCCACGTGGTGCAGGGTACACATTTGGGCAGGACATATCAGAGACTTTCAACCATGCAAATGGCTTAACTTTGGTTTCCAGAGCCCACCAGCTAGTGATGGAGGTAATCTGAAAATGCTGATCGCTCACACTCTTTTCAAGGAAATCTCTAAATGATTAGCTCCTTTGACTTTAAACAGAACAGTAAGAACATCTGGTTGGACAGAGAAATGTTCACCAAAGCTTTGACTTATTAACTGGTGCATTTTTTTTATTTTAACATGGTACTATCTCATCATTTAGGGGTATAATTGGTGCCACGATCGCAATGTTGTGACAATCTTCAGTGCGCCAAATTATTGCTACCGATGTGGAAACCAGGCAGCAATCATGGAACTGGATGACACATTGAAATACTCTTTGTAAGTAAAATTGCATGAGTATATAAACATTTTTATGTTTTTTCCTGAACTGCATTTTAATGTTTAAAAAAATGTGATTTTTTTTGTAAAAATAAAAACTTTAAGAAGTTTTGATGTGCGTTTATTCCAGCCTACAGTTTGACCCTGCCCCACGCAGAGGAGAGCCGCATGTGACGCGACGTACGCCAGACTATTTCTTGTAAAGATCACTGGTAAAAATGGTAACAGGCTGCATAGATGCAGGCTATGAGAAGCATTCAGTCTGACACATATAATGTGCCATTATCACTGTTAAATGGAAACTTTCACACCTATCTAAGTACTACCACTGTTTCAATTTTTAACTCTGCATGCTGTTATAACTGCTAAAACATGGTTTGCTGCTCTGAATAATGCTATGATAATAATACCTGCTGGTTTGTCGGGTAAAATTAGTGACTTACGCTGATAATATAAATGTAATTTTTGTGTTTTGTTGTTATGATGACCAGTGTTTGCAATGTAAAGTTTCTAAGCTGCGTCTTTGATTTGGCATGACTTCAGATCAAATTCAGCAGTGCTTATGTGAACCCTTCTCTTTGTAATGAGGCTCAATCATTTTTTTGTGAAGTAAGAAGTAGAATTTGTTCTCTTTGCACTTTTTGTATTTAATTTTTATCCCATGGATCTGATAGATGGTGTTCTTTTTATATACACTGTTAAATAAGTAGCTACTTTTTCTGTTTTTCCCTCAAGGGAGTTAATGCAACTCACACTTCAGTTATTTAGAACAATTCAAATAGTTTTGCAGCCTCTACCATCCCAGAATAAAAAGCTAAAATTGCCTCGTCATTCATTTCCAGAAACAGAATTTAGACTTGTAGTTCCCATCAATGGCCGCTAGATGGCGACAAACACTATTGCAGCGGAGAGACACTGGGAGGAAATTAGATGTTTATTTGAACACTTTGTTTTTAACACTTATCTGATCATGTTTATAATTATTTAGGAAGATTATTAATATACTTGTAGTAGGCATTCAGATTGCTTTCTCCTTTATTTCACATAACAGTATTTTTCAGTTTTTATTTTTGTAAAATTATACACAAAAAACTTTCTGTTTTTATACGACCATCATTATCTATTGTTTCGCCATTTCATCCCAGTTTGTTGTAGATACAGTGGCGGAAATTATCAAAAGTTTCACAGATATTAAGGATTTACTGCCCATGAATTAAGTTTACAGAAATGCATTGAGTGTTAACGGATGTAGCGCCTCTGATAATAAAGGCATGGTTTTAAAAAACACACTGTGTGGATTCAGGTGTTTATCCATAACTATATTACAACATAGATTAATAAAAAAAATGCAGCAAAAGAATCCATTTAAAAAATAGAGGAGTGGTAATCTGCTTGTATGTAAAGTTAGGACTTTTATTCTCTCAGCGAGTTTCCGGTTTGTGAGGGGGGATGTGGCTCCGTGTGCTCTTTGACTGCTGCTGACGCTGTTGCATGAAAAATTAGCTGGCTGCAGCTTGTCAGGGACACCTTTCTGCGGACTCCTGGAGCCCCTCCGTGCAGTAAGTAACCCGCGTGTCTATCTCTAATCCACCCACAGAGGAAATCATCTGCATCATATCATAGATCTGGGAAGCAATAAGAATTGGACAGTTTGTCTCCCTCAGAAAGCCTGCTGATACTAGTTGAATCTGGGGTGCACAGCTGGACAATTACCCAGACAGACAGATGTCATTCCGTTTAAGCACACGAAAATGATATCAGATCGATTTGACTCGTTTGAGAGAGAAATTCGTGTTTCCTTTTCCATTTTTTCCCTCCAGATGTGGAAACATTTCCAGTTAGGAGTCCAGATTTGACTGGTTATGTCGGGTTGAACAATAAAGCCAGTTACAGAGCATGTTTACCCTGCGACCACAGAGAAGTCTGCGTCCCCCCCCTAAAAAACACCAATCTAAAACTGCCATCCCACTGCATGCGTATAGTATTTAAATGGTGCATAATATTGTAGAGTTGCTGCAAATTTCAGGTTATTGTGTGGCCACGCAGGCTGCCGTTGATTGGTTGAGAGTGAGGGCTGAAGCAGCTCAAGGTTTATGGAGCAAAGGCCGACTTTCCCCAAAGTTCATTCCTCTCATATAGCTACCATTAATATGTGATGGGTCATTACATTAGTGCAGGGAGTGCAAAGGTTGCAGAGCATTGCGTCCTTTGCACGGATCAGTAAATTGGTGTTTTGTTGCTCAGAGAAGGAGGTGTCTTGCGCCCATCTCGTGAGAAGTTTAATCAAATTTAAAGAGACAGCATGTCCTCTGCAAGGTTCAGCATCCACCAAAGATATATTTTCTGCTTTTGTACGCAAAGCAGCAGCCATCTTTGGTGCAATTCTTTAGAGATTCTTACAGTTGCATGCCCATAGATAGACCCACTGCTGCACTGTGGTGTGCTCACCCCCCCACCGCCACCACACAGTGAATTATCTGGGCCAAGGAACAAATGGTTAAAAACCAGATCAGACTGGGTTGCATGGACTCCACCACAGAGGAGAATGAGCATGTTGCATGCACATCTACAATGAGGATGTCTCTTTGCAGTCAGTCCAAGCTGAGCTCACATGGGTTCAGAATTAGCAAAGAAAAGTTTGAATGAAATGCACGCAACTGCTTACACAACAACACAGTTCATTGTGTTTGCAGATAGAAAAGGTAGCTTTTCAGTCATTTCCAGCAGACGCATGCACGTGGGCTTTTGTCACTTTCCATGAAATGCTATTCAGACACAATTTGAGGGTTGGTGTGTAGCCATAGCAGGGCGTTGCAATTTAGCGCTTGACAACCCTTGTGTCAGGTCACGCCATCACCATAGCAACAATGTGCTGAATTAGCAGCATGGCAGTGGAGAAAGAAAGCATTGCATTCCACGAGTCCTCCTCTGAGTTGTGTCTTCTAAAGAAATGTTGGCTAAATGGATGCATGGACTACTGGAGGTGCAGGCCACCAGATTGAATGAACACAATGCATGTTACAGTTATTCTGTCTTATCTGCAGGGAGTATCTATGTGTTTTGTCACACCCTGCACTGACAGCCATCTGATATGCTCATTGTAAGATTTTTTTTCCCCACAGATAAACATGGCAGCAGAGCTATCGACTTCCATAAACATCAAGGAGCCCCGGTGGGACCAGAGCACATTCATAGGACGAGCCAAGCATTTCTTCACTGTCACAGATCCCAGGAACGTCCTCCTCACCAATGAACAACTAGCACATGCACACAAAATCATCACTGACTATAGGTAAGGTAACTCTTGTTGCTCCACCTGTAACTGAATGTGAAGTGGATGCTGGTACTGGCTGAGGAAGTTGAGTTTAATTTGTCATCTGTCTGCTCTCGCAGGAAAGGTATAGTGACTCCAGAGCTGACAGAGGATGAACTGTGGAGAGCCAAATATGTCTTTGACTCAGCTTTCCATCCCGACACCGGAGAGAAGATGATCCTAATCGGTCGCATGTCGGCGCAGGTTCCCATGAACATGACGATCACCGGATGCATGATGACCTTTTATAAGTAAAGATCTGCTTTTTAAAAGGTTTAGAATCATATTTTTCAGGAAGCATCCTTTTTAACTACTATTGTTGGTATTACAGGACAACTCCAGCAGTGTTGTTCTGGCAGTGGATCAATCAGTCCTTTAATGCAATAGTAAACTACACCAACAGGAGTGGCGATGCGCCAATCACAGTCAGGTAGGAAGCTGGCGAGTTGCTGTAAGACTGGCACATACAGGACTAAGCCTTTAGTTGCAGCAGACTTTTTACTTTAATGTGACTGATTTCTCTGTTTTCAGTCAGCTCGGCACAGCTTATGTGTCAGCCACGACAGGGGCAGTCGCCACTGCTCTAGGATTAAATGCTCTGACAAAGGTATGGGTTCATCTAATCCTATTCTGCATCTGATTTTAATGTATTTACCTCAGATCAGGGGGGCTCAGCTCCGCTCCTCAAGGGTTTTCCATGTATCCCTGGTCCAACACAGCTGACTCAAGTTAATCAGCCATTATGCTCAATTTAATTAGCTTTTGTGTTTATTCAATGGATGCTAGGTGTTTTAGAACAGGGATACATCAAAAATCTTCAGGACCAACTTTGCGCCTTAGAGTGTTTAATATAATGACATGAAATTGGAAGCTGGTTTGTCATAGAGGAGCCATGTTATTTGCAGGGTCCTGCTCAGTAATTAACATATTTCTTTTCATTTTATGTTGAAAATCTTCTTAAGTGGTCAAATAAAAAGATGAATCTAAATATGTGAAATTTGTCTGAAATGTTAAATCTGTTATTTATGCTCATCCTCATGTTTGTCTGCTTCTCTTGCAGCATATTTCTCCTCTGATTGGACGATTTGTTCCATTTGCTGCTGTAGCTGCTGCTAACTGTATCAACATCCCACTAATGAGACAAAGGTAACAAGCACATGAAGCAGAGTTTATTTTTAGTTTGCTGATGATTTCCACACATTCAAAGGGCCTCTTATCAAGATATTTGTTCTCCTGCATGTTACGTGTAACACATCTCTTAGGAGCATCCGAGTGCTGAACACAATCAATGTTTGTGATGCTTTCTGCTGTTCATTGTAAGGAACTGAAGTTGCAGAAATACTCAGATTTCTAGATAACTTTTGATGAATTACATTTCATTTTAAAATAAACAGCAACATTTTGAAGATTACATCCTAATATTATATGTTACTGTTTTTCATCCATTTTATTTATTCAAGAACGAGCTGAGATGGACTGATGGGCTGTCGGTTCGGTAGTTGGCACACAGACCCGGTCCGTTCTGTAATAAGTCCTGTCAGACTCCCCCAGAGGATTGATTAGATGCAGCATCTTAAAATGATGCCACAGCAGGTGGAAATTTGCTTTACTAATTGTAGAAGGTACAGAGAGCTATGAGATTATTTAATCTATGGTACCATGATGTTCTGACCAGACTGCAGGCTAATGTCCAAGTTCAGCAGGAATTATTGACGAGTCTGAACATAAAGCCTGTTTTTTATTTTTTGCTGCTCATCATGTGGTTATTTATAACTAATCTGACAGGAAACATAAAGAAAATCAGGCTTCATGTTTATTTCTTCTTGCCAGTCTGACTGGTGGGCGTGTTTTAAGTAGACACAGCTGACTGGTATTCTTCACAAGAGAAACAATCTGCGAATTTGCTCCTGAATCTGACAGCGGGTGTTTCGTAAAAGACTTCTTCAGACCAAATGGGAAGATGTTGGTGAATGAATCGAAAGTCACACGTTAATCATAAAAGCATAAAGAAAGCTCTGCAACACGTTCAGATATTTTCCTTCAGGACTGGAAAGTTCAGAAATCATTGCTGTAGAAATGATTACAAGTCATCAGGACAAACCCAAACCATGATGCTACCATGCTACTCTTTTTCTTCCCCCCAAAAATGTCTTAATTTCCATCAAAATGTTTTATTTTAGTCTCACCTGTTCACAAAACCCTTTCCATGGCGTATCCACGTGGTCTGTGGCACGCTGCAACGTCCAGCGTCTCTTTCTTGTAGCTCAAGGCTGCAAACCTTTACCTCAGAGAGTATTCTGTTGTTTCATTGTGAATCTTTTGTGATTTTACTGATAATGAATCTCTGACTGTAGATTGATGGAGTCTGTAAAGAACGTTTGTAATGAAGATAAAGTATCAACAACCTGTATTTTTTTTAAGATCCTCAGAAATCAATGGTGTCTTGATACAAACATCTTCTTCTCAATTCACCAAAATCACATGATCTCCATCCCTTATGTCCTTTATGTCTGCATTCCCAGTTTTTTTTTTTTTTTAAAGTTACGCTTCAACATCAACATGACAACATGACCACAAACTATTTTCTACCCCTAAATTTAAAATATGTTATGTAGCTTCACAGCCACTGACCAAATGGCTCCAATTGTTACATCTGAGCTTTCTGCTCTGTGCTTCCTGTGTCAGATTAACAGGGGTGTCAAACTCAGTCCCTGAAGGTCCGGTATCCAGCAGGTTTTTCTTGTCTCCATGCTCTGACACAGCTGACTGAAATTACTTAATAGGTAGACAAGAAGCATTTGGATCTACTTGATTTGCATCAGGTGTGTTAGTGTAGGTAAACAGCAAAACTTGCCGGATTCTAGCCTCGAGGACTGGATCTTGACACCCCTCTTTTTGCAGAACCTCCATCCAGTTCATCTTCGTACCCTCCACAACCTGTCGTTGTACTTGAAACTGTATTATAACCACACATGCATATATTCTAATATGCATTTGTTATTGTCTTCAGAGAGCTTCAACATGGCATTCCTATAACAGATGAAAACGATAACCGGTTAGGAGAATCAACGAAAGCTGCTCAGCAGGCCATCTCTCAGGTTGTTGTCTCCAGGATCCTCATGGCCTCTCCAGGAATGGGTAAACCAATCTCATGTGACTTCAGTTTACTTGTGTTTCTGTTTACCTAACTGCTGATGTCATCGTTTTATTCACTTGTATTTTGCTTGTGTGCATTAATTTGTATTTTATGTGTCTTCTAAGCGATTCCCCCATTTTTAATGAATCATCTGGAAAAAAAGGCGTTTCTGAAGGTAAGACTATCTCTAACTTAGCTGCACCAAGGCATCAACTAAGGATTAGGGTGAATGATAGTTTTATAAATACCAGGAAGCTTAAATAGTCGGATTTAAAAAAAAATCTATGACCCCGTTTGGCTAAAGGGGTTTTATTGTAACCGCATAAGAGATGCGCAGTTGTAAAAAGGTGAAAATGAATTTATTGATCTCTAAGAGGGTATCAGTACACAACAGTTGTCCTAGACCACAGGAGTTGGGGTTCTCGAAGCTGCTCAAAACAAAAAAACAATATAATGAAATCCTAACAAACATAAACTGGGATGGCCAAGTCCCCAAATTAAGCAAAATACAATACCAAACTGAAAACTAAACAGGCCTCCTAAGAATGTTAGCATAAGGAGAGCAGCTCCAATAACTAAGGTTATCAAACAATTATCAAACAAACAAAATTATTATTAATCCTAATTACTAACAAAATACTCAAAAATCCTATGCAAATGTACAAAAATATCTATTAAATATATTTGCAAAACTACAAGGTATCAAACAAAACCTTAACTAGCCCAACTCAAACCACACTTTATCTAAATATAAACAAAAAACCAAGTAGTTTTAACTCTACTGAAACAAATATATACAAAAGACAAGAATTTAAGTAGTACACTAAGTGAAAATACCAAACAGAAGCATAAAAACTGCTGATGCTGATGGTTTTTCTGCCTGTTCTTTTCAGAAGTTCCCATGGATGAGTGCACCCATTCAAGTCACCCTGGTGGGATTCTGGTGAGTTGTCAAAGATGGCCCACCTGATAAGCTCACATAGAGGGATACCTTTTAAAATGTCAGCCTCATTTCTTACAACAGCAGCATAACATTAAGAGGTTTTTAATCAGTGAAAAGTATCATTTTAAACGTGGCAGATGAAGTTTCTGTGCAGCAATTCTAATGAAAACGTGCTTAAAAGCTAATCGCTACACTGTGTTAGAGATCTAAGCTCCTGCTTTCACACACCTCGTTCTTACATCGTATGAAAACATACTCACACTCGGATCATCCCAGTGTTTTACTGATGCATCCGGCTCCCTTCTGACCGAGCTCGGTGTGACCATTTAAAACAATGTGCAACAAATGCTACAAATCAGCACATCCTGCCAAATATCTCAAGCTTAATAAAGACCTGCTGTTGTGCTTGTAGAGATACATTGTGTTTATTTTTTCTTTGATAGTCGGCCATATTTGTCTTGTAAATGTGTCTTTTAATGATGCCAGAGCTCTGGCCTTATCATACATGCGTTTTTTCCCCTTGCCCTTTAGTCTGGTGTTTGCTACTCCCCTGTGCTGTGCATTATTCCCGCAGAAGAGGTGAGTGAAATTTCCAAACTTGACCCAAATGACAGTAAGCCTCATCTTCCTCAGGCTGATTTAATGCAGTGTGCAGCGTTCTTTTCTGCCTCAGAGGTTACATCACATGCCTACTCTAAATGTGTTTGACCCGTTAACCTCTGCATCCTCCCGATCCAGCTCTATGGCGGTCAGCCGCTTGGAACCAGAGCTGCAGGAGAAAATCCGGGCCAGCCACCCAGAAGTGGAGAGGGTGTACTTCAACAAAGGGCTATGAGTGTGCAGCCCCTCCACCAAACTCTGGCTACAGGCTCAGCTCCTCACCTCTCTGCCAACTCTCCTCATTCAGTGTGCCAAAGTTAGGTTTGTTTTCTGTCTCATTTCTACCATTCAGATGGGTTTCTGAGGACTCCCTCTCTCTGTTAGCCTCTTTGTAAAGAGATGTTCACATTTGTCATTGTGATTGTTGGATTTATACAACATGCTAGGGAAGGGTTTTTACAGCTGATGTGGATAAAATTTCTCATGTCTATTGTGACCCTTGTTGGATTGTTTTAAGTGAACCTTTTTATTTAAAGTGGTGATTTGTGGATCATATATTGCCACAAACTCTTTGCATGACAGGCGGTTTATTACTTACCGGGTTTAGAATCAGTTTTGCAATTCTCACATTTGCCAAATCTGTGTCCTCCATTTTTTTTAGATCCTACTTTTATTTTTGAGTAATTCATCTTACATGAACTGAGTTCAGTTTGCCATAACAGTCCCACTAAACAAGCCTCTCTACTTCTACCATACACTACTCAAGGAATCTGCCCTGTAATGTAATGTAATGATGGCGGCACTGGCAGCCATCGATGGGAAAACGTGGTGCTATTTATCTTAATCAATCGTTCACATATTTATTCTGCTTGTCAGACATGTTATGAACAAACCAGTCCTTGCTTGAGCATTACTGGTTTTACCCAGCTCTGGCAGGTTATGTAACACACAGGTAATGTTCACTCTATGATGCCAAATCTCAAAGATGATGTAACTGCTCCATGTAAAATCAATGACCTACAGGCGCACTGGTTCAATGTAGAGGTTAAAATCATAGTGATTTCATGGTTTTAAATACAATTTCTAGATATTTTTCAAGTAGTGGAGATTTTTAGGGAAAAGGCCCAAAACACTGTCAGATCAGAACTTCATCAGTGTTTATGGATTTTTTTTTTTTTTTTGCATTTCTGTGTCACATTTCAGCCTGGTGAGCGTGAGGAATGTAGAAACTCCCAGCGAGAAATCTGCAGTCTTCTGCTTACTGTGCTGGTATGAAAAGAAGTTCTTTAATATGTGAGCAGGTGATGATAAAGCAGGTTCAATCTGATGTAGAAGTTCATCCTCATGACTATTAGCTGTGTTTTGATCGTTCTTATTGGACTCGCTCTCTTTGTTTTGCGTAAACTGTGACTTCACATCCAGAGGTATTAAATATTCAATTCAATTCAATTCAGGGATGAGAATTAAAAAAAAAGATACAAAATCTGAAAGCAAGCAATTCATATTATGTATTTTAATGAGTTTAAATATATATTTTAAGGACCAAATGTGTAACATTATGTGCTCCATTTAATGCAAGTGTTTACATTTTTTAATTGAAACATAATGAAAGACTTGTGAACATTGAGTTCCACTGCATCCTCTCCTCATGATGGTGTAATTTCAGTGTTAAATGTTTATGCTGCTGTAATTTCCCCCCACGTGTATTGCTGTATAAGTAACTTTTACTTTAGATCGTCAGTGTTTTTACAGAAAGATTAGTCGGAGCTGCTCCTTGCCGATTAAAAAGTGGTTTGTTTTTCTCGTGTTCAAGGTGACTGAATGTAGCATTTCCCAGTTCCAGGTATTTAAAGGTGTGTTAGTTAGAAAAGCACAATATTGTAACACATCATATGCTGCATATTTTTCCATTTCCTAACCACAATCATTTTAATTGCATTCTTCAGATGGACAGAAAAAAGGAAAAATATCAAACTATTCTTTAATAGTTTGATAGACGTTTAACAAGAACTCGTTTCTTTGGTTTAACTACCCTAAAATGAGCACATTGACAAGTTTGACCCAAAACAAATTGAGCTTCACTGCACATTAAAATGAATCATTTTAAAACAATGAGACAGGAGCTGTGTTTACTGTGCAGTACGCTGGGGGTGATGTAATGTTCAAACTGGATAAAATAAAGTTGATGAGTCTGGGAACTGGTGCTGGTTTGGTCATGTGCTTCAGGTTACCATCTGCTGGACAAAAGAAGACACAGCAGGGCTTTGTTTATAAAAGCGTTTTATTCCAAGGCACACAATGTTCAGAACTATGGAAGATATCAAACATGGACAGCACAGGCATCTGAAGCACCGTGGACGTCTTTGCATTGCACACAAAACATTCGACTGGCGAAACTGCAGTCAGCTGCAGAAAACGGTACTTCATGTGGTTTTCTTTATTCTGTAAAAGATTTGAATTAAATCAGAAAACATAAAAAGAACAGAGATCTGAGTTTGCTTAAATTGTGAATTTGTAAAACAATCTACTTCTTCTGGATTTGAAACTCAGGAACCTGTTTGGAGGGGAGCAGTGTTCACCGATTTCCCCTGGATTTAAGTGTCTCTTTAATCAAGTGCATTAGCATGACTACTATTTAAAAAGCTAAAGAAATTTGCAACACTAAATGAAAATCTTAGGAACAGTAACACCATCTTACCTACTGTAACCATGACATAAATGCATTTATAGACTTTTATAGCCAGAAATCTGCAGCAGGTAAAGTATTCAAAGCACAATGTAACAACGTTTAAATATAAGCGAGAATAATGTTCACATTCTCCCACTACAGGTGCAGGACACAAGACCTTCAGACCTTCATATCTTTGACCTTTGTTCACACAATAAGCACATTCGCTCTGCGATAACTTGTTGGGTGCTCTCTTTGGAATGTGTTGGACTTTGCTGAGGTGATATTTCATATTGGCACTTGGGTAATTAGCGTCTACAGCTCCGTCCAACGTGTTGGCAAATATTACAAGGCTTAATAGATAGACTTAACTCCTACCGTGAATAATTACACTTTTTTTTGGGAAAATAGAAACATTTGGATTAGATTGAAGAGTTAAATTTCACTTCTTCATTTAGGACATAATTAAAACAAAGATAAATAATGACAATATAAATAATATAGAGTATTAATTACACAACAGTGTATATATGATGGTTAAAATAAACCTCTGCAGTGGCCGCTCTAACGGGGGGGGCACTTCATTTTAAATGTCTTTGGATTGATGTTGAAGATAGTAAAAGGCAAAACCACTGCAGTGGCAGCGAGGATTAAAACACCTGCTTCAAGTCTCTGAATGAGGCTTCATGTTGCCAAACAGAACATTTTGTCACAAGGTGTCCCTCGAGGCGGTCACCTCAACAAAAGGAAATGCATGTGATCAGTCGGCTGAGCTAAGCGAGAACAACGAGCATATATAAGCTTTCTTCAAGTAAACGGTGCGGCCCTGGGGCACCTGCACCAGATAGATGGGGTTTATTCAATGAAACCCTTTTATCTCAGCTTGGTCCAGCCTCGAATAAATGCAGTTACTGTCTAACTAAGAATACAAAAGTCTCTGCTGGCAACGTGAGCCTCACGCTCAACACAGCTCCTCCTCGCACAGGGCCTCCCCCACCAGTAGTGAATGTTTGTCAGGCTCACTGAGCACTAAGCTGTTAAGCGAGTGCTTGTCAGACCGCAAGGAGTTGATGGAAGCTCGGCTGTAGTTGACGATGCGATCCAGCAAGCTTAGTTTGGGGGATGGACGCCGCATTTCACCCATTCCAATGTGAACGCTGACATCCGACAGGCTGCCCTGCTTCCTGTTATTACCAAGTCTGGCCTCCAACTTCTCAGCACTGGGCTTCGTGTAACTGCAAAAAAAGGAGAACGTAAAGAACAGCGAAAGGGTTTAATACAAGGTAGCAAATCCCCAACAAGTATGTGAAATATTTCATTACCATTTTAGTAACAGAGAGGACAAAACCACGGAGACAGAAGAGAGAGCCATCGCCGCAGATCCCATCCACGGCTGCAACACCAGACCGATGGGGAGGAATACACCTGTGGGGGAAAAATATTAATAGCACAAAGCTTAAAATGACTGAACTGTCATCAGTCTGGGATGTTATAATGATTAAAACTTAAAGTATATCTGGCTGTACCTACCAGCAGCGATAGGAATTCCAACCAGGTTATAGATCAGAGCAAAAACAAAGTTGATCCTGATCCTCTTGACCGTCTTTTTAGAGAGATCGATACTACCAACTACATCCAACAGGTCGTTCTGCACAGTCAACAGAAAAGCAATGTGTGATTACTTAAGTGAAAATGAGTCTTAGTGACACTTGAAGAACTTTCTCGCTTGCAAAATGTTAAAGCATCTTAAAACAATTCAGAAGAAACGTTTAGGTTTTAGGAGTGAACTAAGAAAACAGGTTTATTTAGATCTATTATTATTATTTGCTACACTTTGGCTTTGTATGTGAAGATACAGCAGCTATTCCCATTTTCTACATCCTCATTCATCTTATCAACATAATGAAGACATTTATGCTTTGAACCCGTCTTTATAAACAATCATCACCTATTTTTAGCATCTCTGTCAGACAAGCTGTGCATTTATATTTATTTCAGACTGGCATCATCTGTCTTTAGTACTAAATAGACTCATCCTCATCTCTCCTTCCAATGCATTGCAGGAATTAAGGCATATTTCAAGAGGCCGCTGTCAGATCGTTTCCAGGTAACCGGCAGGAGGAGAGAGGGAGACGTGTTGGCACAAGACGGGGAAATAAGAGGCCTGGGTTTTGCAGTATTACATTAGCTTCTCTTACTAACATAAACCGAGTTTGATGCTGGCCTGTAATACAGCAGAACATTACCCTGATCAACACCACATCAGCTGCTTCTATGGCCACATCTGTCCCGGTTCCTATGGCGATGCCAACGTCAGCCATGGCCAGAGCGGGCGAGTCGTTAACGCCGTCACCCACCATGGCAACTCGCTTTCCAGACTGCTGCAGCTGCTCCACTTTGGCCACCTTGTGGGAAGGCAGCACTTCAGCAAAAACCTTTCTGATGCCCACCTGGTGGAATCATCCGGAAAGAGGAAGGTTCAGAAACAGATTCGGGTTTGCATTTATTGTTATTATATGAAATAATTCAGGAGCCTGTGAGGAGCCTTTTCCAGCAGTTTTCCTACCTGAGCAGCAATGGCCCGAGCTGTCTTGCTGTTGTCTCCGGTCATCAGGACAACTTCCAGACCCATACTGGTCAGAGTGTGGACTGCTAGCTCTGCCTCAGGTTTTACTGTGTCAGCTATTGCTATCATTGCACACAACACATCTGTGCACAAAAACAGCATAGATTAACAAGAAGAACTTGGTTAATAATACTAAATGTAATGTTCACAGTTACCCACCGTCTACAGCGACGAGAACAGCAGTGCGTCCCCTACGTTCATGATCGATCATGGCTTCATCAACATCCGGTCGAATTTGCAGACAATTCCTTTTCATCCATTCTCTATTGCCGATCAGGACAACATAGCTGGCTGTCTGGACTAAGCCTGTTCACAACAGACAAACATATTTAAATGTAAAGGAATCCCAGCTTAACCACACCTGTAACCAGTTGGGACTGTTTTCCTACTTAATGGCTGTGGGTCCATGATAAGTGGGTGGGAGCTGGTGGATATGCAGGCGTCACTGATTTGGATGAGGACACTGTTGCGCTGGTTGTTGTCCTCGCTGTCGCTGTCGGTCTGCTTTAACAGATTCTCCGTGTTGCTGACCTGACATCGGATGCCACATCCCGGCACGGCCTGAAAATCTGTGCACGTGCCTACGGACTCTGTCCCGAGCTCCTGCGATGTAGGAAGTAACAGATTTCTACAGCTGCTGAAAATCACAGGCTGAATGTGATGTAGAGACCAACCTGTTTGCAGTATTTAGTGATAGCTGCTCCCAGAGGGTGTTCACTGTTGTTTTCAGCTGTACCCACAATGGCCAAAAGACGGGAGCGAGGCATCCTATTCCCCTCCACAACCATCTTGACTTGGACAACCTTCGGAGCACCATATGTGATAGTCCCGGTCTTGTCAAAAACCACTGATTGGACCTGGATGTATCAGGATATATTTTTAGTATAACTTCCCTGATGTAACTTTTAGAGAACATCATCACAAGAACCACAGTCTTGCAAGTGTCAGATATTTCCCTGTTGAACTGATTCAAATGAGTGAGTCACTGAGCAAGTTTATTTGACTCGGGTGATTTGGAGCAGGCAGTGATCTAAAACCTCCAGTACTGCACTCCTCCAAATGTAGCCTGATCTAATCCACAACATAACACACATCTGTATCATCTCCACACACCTTGTGCGCCATCTCCAGGGGCTCTCCTCCCTTTATTAAGATGCCATTTTGGGCTCCAACCCCTGTACCCACCATTACAGCTGTCGGGGTTGCCAAGCCAAGAGAACAGGGACAGGCGATGCATAACACCGTTATGGAGGCCTGGAAGGCGAATCGAATCACTGCCTCGGCTCTAGAAATGCTTTTATCATAACCCTGCACAGTGGAAAAATATATAAATACATTTCTTATTATTTGCTGTGTTTAGCCCCAAAGGAAAATACTACAAAGAAAAAAAGTTGCAACATTATGTGCAATGCTTAAACAGCCAGATAAAAAAACCAATAATTTCCTGTTATGATGAGAAACTTTGCAATGAGAGGAACTCACAGGGAAGTACATCTGCACAAGAGAGAAGTCCAAAAACCCAATAATGATCCAGGCGATCAGTGTGAGCAAAGATATGCCGACAATGAACGGTACAAAGTAGCCACTGATCTTATCTGCGTATTGCTGGATGGGCGCCTTGATAAAAATAACATGCAAATAGGTGAGCTCATACAGTGTGTCTCTTTAAGCTCGTAAATAGAGGTGCAGGTTTCAAAGCACAGGACTCACCTTTGAAGTCTGAGCCTCTTCGACGAGTTTAACAATCTGAGACAGCGTGGTGTCTGTGCCGACGTGAGTAGCACTGATGAGCAGAGAGCCGTTCTGGTTTATGGACCCTGCGATCACCGAGCTCCCCATCTTTTTAGTCACAGGCATGGCCTCACCTGGAATCACAAAACAATCTGCTGTAGTACCATTTGTAATTATAGACACAAAAAATCTACTGAACCAAACAGTCAAAACACAAGAAAACGTGTTTTTTGTTTTGTTCAATTCAGTTTTAATTAAATATAATGAATTAAGAAAATATGCATACATGATCAAAATGCAAGATATTAAAGCGGATAATGGCTGTTCCACATTATTTAGACCAACACAGTGGTGCTCTTTATTCATATTATCACCATTAACCCCTTATGGCCTGATGTTGCATATTTGATACACACTGTTTCTGAGACATGTTGCATCACTTTATGGCAGAAACTTCACTCATAATGTTGTTGTTT
>JBAMIG010000007.1:19654377-19670129 GCA_037177335.1 Kiunga ballochi
TACTGGTCTCCTGGACCCTGGTGACCACCAGACAGCAGGAGATTACACTGTAATAACTTTTACTTGTTCCATGGTAATAAATAGTAAATATATGGGAAAAAATAAATAGTCAAAAATAATAGATTTAGTTACAGGGTCAAATAAAGTTTTTAGATTTCAAAAGTGAGATGTCTCTGCCCAGTTATTCTCAATTCAGGTATTAAGGTGTTAACATTGATATCCCTTAAATAACACCTGGTAGCTACCAGTGACACTAACCTGTGATGAGAGACTCATCAGCCATTGAATGACCTTCAATTACCCTTCCATCAACCGGAAACTTCCCTCCAGGGACAACTTTCACCACATCACCTCTCTGCACCAGCTCAACATCCACCTGCTCCTCACTGAAACATGCAAAAGCAGCAAAAAATTGAAGTGTTTTTCATAAAAGATGCAATGCATTATAACTGGTGTCTTTTGGGTAAGAACCAATGAATAATAGAAAAAACCTGATATACTCTCACAGTTGAAACACTGCTTTTTATGCATCTTTTGCTTTGGTTTTTATATAAATATATGACACAACATGATAAAAGTCTGAACATACGAAAGACTATCAGAAATCAGAGAATAAAGTGTACCTGAGAACAGAATTATCAGGGCCGAGAGTGACCACAGTTGCCTCCGTTGCTTGTAAAGACATCAGCTTGGACAAAGCTTCAGATGTTTTGCTCTGCAAGGCAGCACAAAACACTCTTTACACACCACCAACCCATGCAATCAAAGTGATTTCAAACCTGAACTTGAGACGCGATACATATCAGTGACAGTGTGAGCTAAACCTTAGCGATCTGTTCCAGCCAACGTCCCAGAGAGATGAAGACAAACAGCATCGGAGGAGTGTCAAAGAACGTAATAGGGTTGATTTCAGCTTTCTCTGCCATCGCCACAATCAGGACAGCACATGAGTAGCTGAAAGCTACAGTGGTGGCCAGAACAATCAGCACGTCCATGTTGGCAGACTTGTGTTTCAGGGCTTTGTAGGCTTGGATGTAAAAGTAGCGACCTCCAATAAACTAAGAGGGAAAAACAAAGATGGCCGACGTCTTCATGTGAATTCATCATTTTATAAATACAAGAAATAAGTAAATGCCACACTGAAAATGTCATGTTTTCTTTACGTTTCCTGCAATTTACCTGAACAGGCACACAAAAAATGAAGGAGAGGAGGTTCATGATGGAGAGACCCGGGAGCAGCTGTTTCTCCAGGTACATGCTGGAGTGGTATTGGTTGCGGTCCTTTTGTGTAGCATTGTGATGATGAGAAACATTCATCTGGTGGTCCATAAAAATCATGTAGGTCATCATGCCCATCACAGGCACACAGAAAACCAAGCTGACAAGGAAGGATTTTTTCCACCTTAAAAGGCGAGGGAGATATTTTTCAGACTGGAATCATTTCATTTGCAAATCGGTTTATAGGAAAGGATAACAAATGTGTGCCGACTGTAAGAATTACATAAAGCATCAAGCTCCAATGATGCAGATATCTGACAGAACAAGACTTAAAATATAAACACACAGTTGCCTTCATATTTTAATCAACAAGGAATCAATAATCCCTGCATTCGAGTCAAACATCACAAACTAGCATCCCAGCTAAAAGTAACAGATCCTTTTATTTTATTCTGGTGCTCATAAACCTCATAGTATTGACTTGGTACAATACAAGGTACAAGTTAGAAATGTGAGGAAGCACCTGGCTTTCTGCAAGCATCTTCAGCTAGAACTAAAATCACATGGTTGTGTCATTGGGGGGAAAAAATATCCAGAATACATTTGATGTGATGATGAAGGTACAGATGCATCAAGTTAAAACTGAAAAAGGAGCCTAAACATGTAAGAAAAAGAAAGGAAGGGCGTCTCACTGTCGTATTTCCTTGCTGTGGTCCAGATGACTGGCAGTGCGGTCTCGCTTTACTAAAGATGCTTCAAATCCCAAGTTCTACAAACAATAAACCTCTGATCAAACCTTTGTGAACGATTTCCCTAAGCCCTAATAATGCTATTTAGAGTAATAAAAGACTATAAACACTTTAAATAAATAAATTAAACACTGAGCAGTACCTCAATCAGCTTGATAATGTCTCGTGGGCCGACAATTTCCGAGTCGTACTTAACGTGTGCTTTGTTGGTTGCCAAGGCAACAGAGGCATAAATAATCCCCTTTTCTTTCATTAGGTTGGATTCAATTTTGTGAACACAAGAGGCACACGTCATACCTCTGACCTGAAAGAAAAAGAAGAAGAGAAACAAGCATGATTCATCACATCTATGGAATTGTATGTTAAACATCCGCATCTATATTTTATCTGTATGCCTGTAGATTAATGACTTGTTAGGGAATTTTATATTTATTAGCTTTCATGCTGTGGAAAAAAATAGCAGCGCTGCGTACATTTTGTTAACCTTACACACTGACTCACCACTAGCTCTAGATTTCCATCCGAGCCTTCGTAGTTCTCCATGACAAAGGCAGAGAAGCCCAGCTCTTTCACACACTCGGCTATCTTCAAAGGATCGATGACGTCAGCATTATAACGGACCTCTGCTTTACTCGCCATCAGTGCTACCAGAACAGAGTAGATACCTGCACAGCAGTAGGGATTTTCTGTTACGGATCTGATAAAGGCAAAACAGAACCGAGTGAATTACATTAATAACATGAACAAACCGGGTTCGTTTTTCAGGTTTCGCTCAATGTTCGACACGCAGGAAGCACAAGTCATCCCTCCAATCTGAATATAGCATTTAGAGTGCGAGTCTCCAGTGCGTGTTTGGGGGGTTTCATTCCAAGAGTCAATGTCCAAATCCTTCCCTTGGATGGGTGCTGTACTTGGAGATTTTGACAAAATGGGATCTGGCGCAGGCAGCAGAGAATTGGTTTCTGTTCATAGAAGATATGAGTTACTTGCAGGATGCAGAGTTACACAAACCTTACGGTTAAAATATGATAAAAAACCAGCTGAAAATTAGACATTAAAATACAATAATCTACAATCAAATCATCAGAATTGCTATAACCATTCTGTCACATCAATCACATAATCTCTCCTCTTACCAGGTAGGAACGCATCAAAGCCCATGTCGTCTATGGCCTCCCTCAGCTCCTCGGGTGTGGTAAGTAGAGGATCATATTCAAAGACACCCTGATGATCACCCAGAGACACTTGTGCCGACATCACCCCTTTCCTTTGGGAGATCATACCTTCAATGGACTGCACACAGGAGTTGCACGTCATGCCTTCAATGTGAATATTAACTACAGATGCCAGAGGCTGAGTAAAACAAGGCAGCAAAGCAGCGGGTTTGGGCTGCGTTGTGTTTGCACGCTGTGAAGGTGATACACCAGGTACAGACGATGTGGATACAGGAAGGACAGAAGGAGAGGAATCCCACGGTTCAGTCTTAAAGTTTCCTGGAGGCAAAGCTTCAATGGCCTGTTGCAGCTGAGTTACTGTGATCTTTAGAGGATCGTAGCAGATAGAGGCCTTCTCCATCTCCAAACACACCTCTACAGAGGAAACACCGGGCAGCTTTGCGACGTTATCTTGAATGTTCACTACGCAGGAACGGCAGTGCATGCCTTTAACTTTTAGTGTGATAAGTGTAGTGTCTATGAAGATTTCCGTCTCCTCAGACGTCTCTTCCGATGATGAAGACACCGTTGCTTTTTGAGACCCAACCAAGCGTTCAATCTCTCTGGGTGACAGCTGCAGGGGGCGGGGCTTAGACTTGACAAACGCCATGAACCCGGCCAATGAAATCTGATCAATGATGGTCTGGACAGCGATGAGGTGAGGAGAGTAGACAAGTGTAGCCTCTTTGGACTCTAAAACAACTACGGAGAGGACAAAGAAAATCAGAACACAGCAATGTATGGCTCAGTTCACAACACAAAGACTCAATTGTTGTTGCTTATCATGTCCACAGGAGGGCAGATGAATATAAAGAGTCATAACCCCTTGCATTCAGTGCATTAATACCTATTATGTATCATCAACACTCTGCTTTAGCTTGGGTTGGATCAAGAATTATAAAAAATTAATATATAAATTAAATGAAAGAGATTATTTTTAAATGTTGCCACAGGGATTTTGGCCACTGCATTGTATCTAAAAAACACTAGAAATAAAAAAACAAGTTGTACACAATGCCACTTTAAAACCCAATGACACCTTTTAAACTGCAAACATAATCCTGGATGTCTATGCATCACTCCTTCCAACACCAGTGAAAGGATTTCATGACTCATTGTCAAATCCCACTTTGCAATTCCTCTGAGGTGAACCTACGCCGCCTAAATGATGTGCAATAACAGGATAGCAGTAAAGTGCGAGACGTGCAGGTGTGTTACAACATTTCTTGTGGATCAGATAGTGCAGTTATATTTGACTAGAAACTTGCAAACAGCTCAAGTACATCACCTTTGATCTTTTCAATCCCTTTCAGTTTTCCTATCTTCCCTTCAATAGTGGTTGTGCAAGAGTGACAGGTCATTCCTTCGATTCGTAACTTCAGAAGTGCTACCCCACCTCCCGTAGTGTCAGAAGACAAAAGTAAGCCTTTGTGCACGGGACTGCTGGGAGTTTGGATTTCCATTGGTGTTACACTCTCCACTACCTCACTGAACTGCTGTGTGGAAGTCAGGGATGGAACAAAAGTTACAGTGAAACCCATTTGTGGGAGGTTTTCTCGGACGTCCAGCACTCCCCGAATTTGCAACAGCTTCTCCAAAGCTTCTTGTTGGGCTGCAGGTGTCAGACCAGAGGTGGGGATGAGCTGGGCATCTGTTAACACTGGTGTGGCTGTGCTGCTGTCCGGCACACTTGATTCAAAGCCCATATCCTCGATGGCCTCTGACAAAGACTCTGGGCTCTGTTGGTTGTGGTCAAATATGACTGTAGCATTCTTACACTCCAAAGACACCTACAAAATAAGAGCCAAGTTAAACATTTAAACAAAGATAATGTAAAACTTAAGTCAAGTCAAATTAATCAGAAATTGATATTAACACTTAAGTATCAACATTTGTGACTAATTAATTAAAAAAAAAAAAAAAAACTCCACATTGTGGAGTTAGCAAAAATATAGGTAAAATAACGTTCTCTTATATGTAGCTTGACCACTAGCTCATATTTATTCAAAATAAATATTTTACTGGGTAACAACACATCTGTCTCATTGTCTTGGTGAGCTTTTAGCATGTTCTGTCAGCATGATGGCTTTAGCTTTCCCTCTTGAGCAAGAATGAAACATGTGACACACTGAAGGCATCACCTGACTATGCAATAAATAAAAAAAACACACATGCACACACACACAATGGAGAAGTTATGTAGTGAGAAAGCTTGTAGCTGCCTGTGGGATTAACTTTTTCTTTATTTGTAAGAAAAGGAGGAGACATTTGGCAGTCCACTTATAAAATAAATAAATAAATAAAACCATTAAGTCATTACATATCATTTCTACATAGATTGACTAAATGATCGGTAAATTCTTTTAAGATGCATTTCCTGTAGGTGGAACGAATATATATCGACCTGCTGTCAGAGTCTTGCAAAGGGCAGAACACTAGTCGAAGCAAACTATTACATTATCTTCTCATTTAGCCTCAGCCTGAGGGGTAAACAGACAATAAGCAAAAAAACAGACCACTACCGCTGCAATTAAACTGTCTCTCATGGCTACAACGATGTAACTCAGCAGTAATTCACAATAGATAGGCCTGAGGGAGCGAGAATGCAAGATCAATCACGCTTTACGATTGGCGGAAACGTTTAGTTTATGTAACAATATAATATAATATATATCTGCCTTCACAACAAAATGTGAAATTCACTATTTTAAAATCCAGATTTGCCTGTAACTACAATGAAGAGTCGTTTCAGACCCCGGTCTGTTTGTGGAAGTGCAAAGCAGGCAACTTTACGTCATCAAAAGGTAAATATAGAACAAAAGTGGTAGAATAACAGTGAATAAAATGACATATTTGGCTATATTTACCTTAATATGAATAACTCCATGTAGGGACCCAATCCGCTGCTCTATGGACTGGACACAAGAGCCACATGTCATACCCTCCACTTTGAGGGAAACTGAACACAGACTGATCGTCATGGCTGTTTTCCCTAAAAGCACAAAGAGAAAACATGCATCCAACTTTATCACAATAATATGGGAAAGATTTCAAAATAAAACCAGAAAAGCACTCGGAGAACGCAGGCCTCCCTCTAGCTTATTGTCACTCACACCCAAAAATATTAGTCCTACCATTGATTTCTCTGTTTTAATAAATTCCTTGACCACAAAAAACAAACCAATGGGAATCTAAGCATTTTTCATGGAGTCATATCTATTTAAGCTGAAAACAGCGCTATCTCACAATAATAAAGAATCCTTTCAAACACTGGTGGATCCAGAACAATTAATGCAATGTTTTCAACTATTTAAAGGATTTTTCTTCTTTTCTGTTCTTTCTTTTAACAAATAATTGAGTTATCTGCTCCTTAATACCATCATTAAATATTCAAATGGTGTATTTTGCTTTAAAACCTTTATTGAAACAATGCACAACAAACAATGCACATCTAGAAAACATTATTTTTACTGAATATTCATGGCTGGATGCCAACTCAGCTGCCACTTTGCTGAGCTCATTGTTTAGATAACACATTATCTGTCACCACTTCACACCATTGCAGGACAGGTTTTCAGTATTAGTCATGATTTTAACTGGAGCAAAACAAAACAGTTGTACTTCTGGTCAAACATCCCAACAATCAGCTCATATCTGAATAGACAGACATGACCCCGAGTGAAGGTTAAATTGAATAATTAAACATGAAACACATTAAACAAACACAAATGTGATGAGAATAAATAGTAAAAAGTAGTTTAGTGAATCAAAATAAAACTGCAAAACTGACTAAACAGGTTTGTTCTTAAGGACATGTCGTGGAACATGTGTATTTTAGCTGAAACCTTTTAAAGGTTACCCTTTGTTGCTTCTAATGTTCTTGCTAGGTGAATAAATGGTTCAAACTAATGTATTGCACACTGCTTACAGAAACATTTATATGCTCACATGCTCATCTTTCAAGCTCATTCATTTCTACAGTTTTTAATCACTTATTTGGCAGTCACAACCAAACTAAATATTGATTAATTATTCTTGACTTAGCAAAAAATGTTTAATAAATTTCACTTTTTTAATATTAGCCATTCCTGACTTGTTAAAACATTATAAAATAAACAAACAGAATATGTTTACTAAACTGATTTTCTATTAGACTATTTTAGTTGACTTTGTCAGACTAAACAAACCGCATGTTAAATAAAATATTAAATGGAATTTAATTAAAAATGATAAAACTTACCAGACTTGTGAAATTGAAGCAACTCGTTAGCTACAAAGATTGCGTGGCTAACCTAAGCTAGCAAGCTAGTTCACATCATCTAATGTTCCAAGTTACACTCGATCAGGTGGACGAGTTGGGACATTGTCCCAAGTGTGTGTGAAAACTAACAACTCCTGAATAACGATTTTTCTCCTCCTGCTTTAAATACAAATGTTGTTTTTGTTTCTTTTTGCCAAGCTGACGTGACTAGCGACAGCACTCCTGTGCGTCAGTGCCAAGGGGCGGAGCCACAGCTGCGAAACTGAAAATATGATGGTAGTTTATACCCGTAATTTACCTTAAAGGCAACATTTTTATAATGCAATGTGGAAATATATTAACTACACTCTATACAGGCAATGTTTAGAATGTTTAATCATATTTAACTGACTAGACACATTTTGTTTTCAGTTATAATAGGTATAATTGTCAGGTCTTTGTAAAGGACATAGAGTAGCTACTTCAATGTAGGTGCCTGTCAGACGATCTCCAGGGGTCTAAATAACTGGAAATCTTTTTTTTAAACACTCATGGACCTTTTTGTTTCTGTCTTTCTCTTTAAACTTGTAAAATATAGCTGACAATACCTTTGTTCGGTGGTCGGTGTTTCCCTTATTCATAATCACTGTGTTCGCGGTCCCTGTTTCATGAGGTCAATGAAGTTCTCATGTAGGATTGTTTCAATAAAACGTATTGTAACATATGCAGGATCGCTGCACTACTATTTAACTTTCTGTTCAAAATACTACAGAGATCATGCAATCTGCCATCCTGTTTGGTTTGGCAAAGAATTAGCAATGCTGGAAACCAATTGTTTTACTATAGCTTTAAAAATGAATGAAGCCACTAGTGACTCACGCGCTTTACAGTAACAGTTTACCAAGGAGTCACTGGGGACACACGTGATGTGTGACTATTACCACATGTAGGATCACATTAATTACATTTTAATTACTGAGTTTAGGATGCAAACTGGTGATGTTATGTTGTCTCATTTGTTAATTTTTGTTTTCACTGGTGTGATCAAAGTACATAATAAATAACACACAAACACAAAAGTAATCAAGCCCTGAATAGATAAAAGTAGGTATGAGTTTCCCACATCACATTAGGACAAGAAACTTGAACAATATGATATGAATGGTTGAGATAATTTGGTATAACAGCAGCTTGACTTTGCATCAATGTTGAAAAAAGAAAGGAAAAAAAGAGTAACAAACAAACAAACAAACAAAAAACAAATCCTGAACAAAAGCTGTTAAGTTTGGGTTAAGTCCCAGATTGTAATTTCCTTTGCTGGAACTAAAAAACTGGAAATGCATGAAGCCCCCTCTTCTTTTCTATTGTATATTGATGCTTCTTCACCCTGGAAAAAGCATCAAGTGAGGCAGATGATCGGATATCAGCAGCAGTTGATGTGATTAATACATAAACATTAAGTTGATACAGTCAAACTTTAACCTCTAAGATGTTGCAGACTATGAAGTGGAAACAAACTCATTTTTTACTTGTATTCTAGCCTGTTACCAGTGATCAATCAATGTTGTCAGTGAATTTCTTGTATTGCAGTGATCCCATGACCCTTTATTGGAACAAGTGGATGGATGGCAGGATTTCTTTTAGATCTGAGGATTGTAAGGATGCTGATGACAGAAAAAAAGCTACATTTTTCATAAGTGTCACAAATGGAGAGGTAAAGACATCAACAGAAAAAAATATTAATAAGAAATTAACCGCAACAAACAAACCATGAAGTATAAATACACATGAACAGGCAAGACACCAATGGTAAGAATGAACTAAAAGAAAGCAAGTGAAACAAATGATCGGGAAATAAGAAAGCTAAACAGAAGTACAAGAAACAAAAACAGGAACTTTACCAAAATAAAACCGTAAACCAAACAAACCGAAAACAAACCATGACAAAAACTGTAATGTGATATATTATTTACAAAGAGTGAAGATATTAAGCGTAAACATTTTTATACTGGAGTGACTTAGCATGTTCAGTTACAGTCAACACACTAAAATGTACTGTTACAGCAGCTTTGCAGCTGTGATACAGACTTGATAGCCTACTTCAAAGGAGAATTATCATGGTTTTAAATAATTTCTTTTACAATGTAAATCATTTATTTATTGTCTGTATAATGTAGAACCACAATGCTTTGCTCTGAATTCCTGGTTATTTTCGCTTCACACTCACGTTATAACCCTGTTCTGAGGTGCGTCTTCATAGGGACTCATTTTGGTGCGGTCTCTTTAAATGTGTATAAACCCTGGATGCATGTCAAACTTGCTTAATTAACAACCGGAAACACTTGACTGAACGTCCTTCATACACTCACACTTTAGTATTTGTGGTCTGTACTTAATATAAGTGAAAACCAGGGTAAATCAGACCAGAGATGGCCTGGAAGGTGAGCAGGGCATGGGCCAATCCTCTGGCACCGCCCTTGAATTATGTCCATAGAGCAGCTCAATAATCCCAACCACACAGCCAGCACTTCCTATCAGTCAGTCCAGTCTATCTGTGCACTGGCAAACATAGAGGTAAAGTAACTGCTGCAGGTTTTTGTAGGGGTTCAAAATGGCCTGTCTCCTAAGAAAATTAAGCTGACCAGCCCATAACCATGAACCAGATGATCATATAGCAGAATGTCCCTCATCGTGTCCTTCATCACACCCAGAAGAACACACTGAGGATGTTATGTCAGGTAGAAGCTAAGAAAGACTGAAGAAAAGAAATGGAAATGTTGCTCTGAAGTGAGCGAAGAGGATGAGGTATAAATAAATAAACAAAACTTAAATAAATTAGAGTAGAATCTGAGCATTAGACTATTAATATATTGATAATAGGCATTTTTAAATTAATGATTGTTTTATACCGCTGGAGAATACCCATGAGAGGTATTGATCAAGTGAGGTCAAGACCCACTAAAATGTTTTTTACATATGGCTAAGAATGTTGTCACCCCGTCTGCCAAACACAATGACATATATTTATTTATCAGCAACTTGTTTTTAATAAATGCAGAAAAATGTTGACAAGATTTTAATGTGTATTTATAATGACAGACTACATAATTTCAATTAAGATTTTATTGTTATCACTTCCCAAAGCAGCTAAGCCAAGCTGTGAAATTTCTTAAGAATAAAAATAAAAGAAGGATTAAATAAAATAATAATTTAGACTAGCTGCTTTTAGACTGAAACTAGACCTGAGGAATAGACTGGATACTAATGTTTAATGAGTTGACTAAAGGGAAAGAGAAATTGCTCAAATAAAAATGTAAAGCCATCATTAAAATATTTTCTGCTCCATCTACTTTAATTCATGACTCATTCCAAATCTGCAAGCTCATAATATTCAGGACAAAAAATGTCATTAACAACTTGTCAGAGTACATTTATAATAAATTAATTATAATATTACCATCATGCAATATAAACATTACTCTAAGTGCAATATATTATAACATGATGTGCTATATACATGTACATAAAGCATATTTATATTTATATATCTGCAACTACCTCAGCAGTGTGCACCTCTGTTTTTTATTTTGTTTTTATCTTGTAAATATTTTTTTATAGTTCATTTGTTATTTATCTATTACACTGCCCTTGCACTGTTATGGTGGCAGCTTAATCTCATTGTACACTGTATAATGACAATAAAGGCATTCTATTCTATTCTATTAATTTATAATAAGATAATTAACACTTTATGGTTTAAATAAAGAATCAAGCCCTAATCCATACAAATAACAATAATTAACACCGATCGCTTTTATTGTTTGAATCAATTTTACATGATCACTCACACCCATGGACACACACTGTGACACACTGACCCACTTTCTCAATCAGCCAGCTCGTGCTCAAAGCAACTTACGCTCACATGCGCACAGACCTGGACAACAGCTTTAGCTCACATATGTATACACACACACACACACACACACACATGTATATATACACATACACACAAACACATGTAAAAACTGTCAGATTGATTAGTTATTCCTTGTTAGAGCATGTAGTTTGCTAACAACTGCTGTGGATCCATTTATGTTCTCCTGTTTGTGCAGGAGAAGCTGCAGAGCACATCCATGTTTTCCTGAGCTCACGTGGACCGGCTGCTCTGCAGCACGAAGAGGGCTTATTATGGGAGCTGCTCCTGCTGTCCTACATCAGCCACAGCCAGCGTTTCTGCGGTTATCTCCGGCCATGGCTTCAGGTGAACGCTGCTTTTTCAACCCTAAGGGCGCACACTCAGGAGAGAATAGCTTTTAATCCAGTTCTGTGTAAGTAATTTGGAGTTTTAATGGCTTTTTAGATTTTGTTCAATTTTGTGTGTTATCTGGGAGACAATCACCTTAAAAAGAAATGGAAGGGCTTTGCAGTGATGTGGTGAGCTGTAAAAAAGTCACCAAACTATTTTTTATACTTGTCAAATCAGCACAGTTTGTCTCTTCTTATAAGTCATATTCATTAATATAATGTAGGCTATAACAATGATTGCTGCATGAAACCTAACTGAAGCAAACAGGCTAAATGAAAGAATATTTGATATTGTATAAGTTATGGAGCTAAACCATGAGGATCTGAATTGTTTATAACATCTACAAGTAACATCATTATTTATATTAACCCCAATACATAAAAATGTACTGTTGTATATTGCTGCTGAAAGAGCCCTAAAATATGTCTGCTCTGTGGGAAGTATGTGAAAACTTAACTGATACTTTGTGTCTGACTTCAAAAAGGCAGAAATCATTCTTAGATAGCTGCTCTCATGCAGCTTCCTCGTGTAGACTAAAGGAAATGACTCCTAAGAGCCTACCAAGATCAGGGGAAGTCAGAAAGTATAAGGAAGTTTAATCTATCATGACTGCAGCTTTATAAAAAAAATATTCAGCTTAATTATCAAGTGTGATATATGTTTTTGTTTGTTTTTTACCACTAGTCTCCATTTTACAAATACTTATGGATCCTTGTGAAGCACTTTGCGATTAAAATCTTGAAATGTGCTATAAATAAGCATTTACTTAACTCATTACTGCAGAATATTGTTCACAGTAATGTCTGGCAAAGACACTTCATTAACATAATAGTTAAGGTCCTGATTTTTTTTAAGGTGAAGGCAAAACATCTTAAAGACAACAACTCTGAAGAAATTCTTCAGTGAATCTCCATTAACAGACATTTTGCTTCAAAACATGACATTTAAACAGATTGGACCGTGCCGCAGGATGGTGTTGTGGTGTTTAATGCAGATGCTTCCATATCCCAGTGCAGAGATGGAATCTGCACATGTGCAAACATAAAAGTTTTGTTATCAAGTTTAAAACCAGTATAATGTTTTGTAAATCTGCAACTGAAAACAAAGAGATGATGCTGAGAGGAGGTAAGGTAGAAGCTTTGTTTTTCCTCTCGGCACATCAGAAATGCAGTTAAAAAAACTTCACCCTAAAAGGAGTTTCCCAAATGATCCCTTTTATTTTTATGTATTTGTTAAAGTTGGCAAAACTTAACACATTTTTTTAAATTAGACTATAAAAATGAATAAAATAAAGCCTTGATCTTATTATTTTTAACTCCCCCTGCTTTCATTTCTTTCAGAATGAAACGAGGAAGATCATATCTCAAACCCATGTCCCACACCTTCCCCTCCCGCAATGAACCAGCTAAGAAGAAACAGCCCAGATTCTCCTCCTCTCCGGGTCAGGACTGGGGTAACCTGCCCCACCACATTGTCCTGCAGATCTTCCAGCATTTGTCACTGGTCGACCGGGCCCGGTCTGCGTCCGTGTGCCGGTGCTGGAATGATGTGTTTCACACGCCTGATCTCTGGAGGAGGTTTGAGTTTGAGCTCAATCAGCCGGCCACATCTTATCTTCGCTCCACTCACCCGGACCTCATTCAGCAGATCATCAAAAAGCATGCCCAACACCTGCAGTATGTTAGCTTTAAGGTAAGAACCTCCCCTACATCTGCCATCGTGTTTATAATGCTGCTGTAAAAATAAACCCAAAAATCCTCTTTTCTCCAAACGTTCTGCTCAGTCATGACACCTCCACTATTTTTGCATCAAAGCTGGGATGATATTCATACCTTAGTCTTTCCATTCCTCATTTTCATTTGTTTTTAATTGATTTATTTACATGGTGAATCAGGTTGATAGCTGCACAGAATCTGCAGAGGCAGCTTGTGATATTCTCTCTCAGCTGGTGAACTGCACCATCAAAACCCTGGGACTGATTTCTACAGCGCGCCCAAGCTTCATGGATGTCTCTCAGGTAAGACTGTGTTTCTCATCATGTATGCTATTTGTGGTTTTCATCTTACGTCCCTCCTCCCTTTGTATCCTGATGCGCTGCTTTCTGAGCCAAAAAGCAACTCGAAGCATAGGAAGTCCTGTTTACACTGTTATCTCCTCCTCAGGCCCACTTTGTGTCCGCGCTCACAGTGGTGTTTGTGAACTCTAAGTCCCTGTCCTCTATTAAGATTGATGACACCCCAGTGGATGATCCATCCCTGAAGGTGCTGGTAGCGAACAACAGTGACACCCTTAAGTTGTTGAAGATGAGCAGCTGTCCCCATGTCTCCCCAGCAGGTCAGAACATATTAAAGAAAAAAAGCTCTTTTTTATGTTTTTAAATTATTACTTATTTTTATTTGGGAGAGCTTGGAAGTTGTGTGTTGCTGTAGCGGTATGATTTATGCTTTTATAATATTTAGATGTTCTCGTCTTTCTCTCTTTAGGTATCTTGTGTGTGGCAGATCAGTGCCACGGCCTCAGGGAACTAGCGTTGAACTACCATCTCCTCAGTGATGACCTCCTTCTTGCTCTTTCCTCTGAAAAACACGTCCACTTGGAACATCTGCGTTTAGATGTGATAAGTGAAAACCCTGGTCAGACTCACTTCCACGCCATCAAGAGGAGCAGCTGGGAGGCTTTGGTCAGGCACTCTCCTAAAGTCAACATCGTCATGTACTTTTTTCTCTACGAGGACGAATTCGAGGCCTTTTTCTGCGAGGAGACCCCAGTTACACATTTGTACTTTGGTCGGGCAGTTAGCAAGGAGATGTTGGGCCGCATTGGACTAAACTGCCCTCGCCTGGTGGAGCTGGTGGTGTGCGCCAACGGCCTCGAGCCGCTAGACGACGAGCTGCTCCGCATCGCAGAGCGCTGCAAAAGCCTGACTGCCATTGGGCTGGGTGAGTGTGAGGTGACTTGTAGTGGCTTTGTGGAGTTTGTGAAGATGTGTGGGGGCAGGTTGACACAGCTGTCAATCATGGAGGAGGTGTTGATCCCAGACAGCAGCTACAACATGGAGCAGATACACAGCGAGGTGTCAAAGCACCTAGGACGCATGTGGTTCCCTGATATGATGCCCACCTGGTAGGCAGAGTGGAGGGGAGTTTATTAGTGCACGACCCTTTTAAATGCTGAACTAGCACAATGTTTTATACCTAATGGAAAAGGGATGATTTCTGTGCATCTATAGGGATTTTTGGCACGTGAAAAACTGACATATTGTCTGAGTACTGATATTGCAATGTGAATTTTTGTGTGTTTTGTCAGGAACATTGAACTGATGTGAGGTTTCAGCCATCTGTGAGTGTGGGTCTGCCATCTGCTGGTTGTACATTTTAAATACATCCCACTTCATCAAATGTATTTCTTGATAATTTATTATTCTGCCACTTAAGTCTTAGCTTACATGATCAGTTTTGCCATTATACATCACCTGGATTTAGGCCAAGTACGCTTTGCAAGCACTGATGAACGAGAGATTCCAGTTTTAGTAGACAAGTCACACCTTCAATTAAAACGCAATGGATCTTTTGTGTTTTAGCATTGTGGGGATGTAAATATTTCTACCTATGCTACAGCAGTTTAGTAGCTAAAGCAGTTGAGCACATGTATTTTGTTTTAAGTGTTTAAAAAGGGAGCCATAGGATTTGAACTCAGTCTAACATGTCTGAAAATGTTTACATTGTTATATTTTCTGCTTGTACTTAAACCTAAAACCAGACTCACTGCTTTTGTCATGATTGATGTTTAAAGCAGATGAGAATAATTCTTTTTGCTATATCTCAGTGACATTAACTTTATCAGATTCATCAGAATAAAGTCATTTTAAGAATAGCTAGCCAGTTTGTTTCATTTTTAGAGTTCAAATTATATATATATATATATATATATATATATATATATATATATATATACAACAAAAGTTTGAAACGCGTAAGGTGGGGAATCTGTCCCAGAACTAAAAAAAACTGTTTCGTTACAAA
>JBAMIG010000007.1:19716828-19728827 GCA_037177335.1 Kiunga ballochi
AGATAGATAGATAGATAGATAGATAGATAGATAGATAGATAGATAGATAGATAGATAGATAGATAGATAGACAGACACCCTGTTTTCAAACCCTTCAAAAAGTCCCTCAAAATAGAGACTATTTGCTTTTCCTTGACTTCCCCAGATCCTCCGAAGAAGGAAAAAAAAGAGCTGTGTTGTCATGGCAACACTGAGTAAAAATAACAGCTTATTTTCCACAAGCTGAAAATAAAATGGAACAGGATCAGTTTGGACAAACAAGATCAAAATGGTTGCTAATTCGGAGAAGCTGTGCTGAAACGTCAAGGCCGGCGTTTCCCTCCCTCTGCCCATCGGCTGCCACTATCCGACGGCCAGACAGACCCCCTTACTCATACAGACAAACCAGTGCTTGTCAGGATAATGATCTTAATAAAAGAAACACTCACGCCCCACTAATTCCTCCATCCCAGAAGCCACCACAGCTGGTTTGTTTAAATCTTATAATTCACAGCCAGCTAATTAACATTCAGGGAACAGTATTATAGTACAGGCAGTGCCTCTTAACAACCACCAACCTCAGGTATTTTACATGTAATTAACAAGCAGGAGGAAGAAAAGAGCAGGAGAGAAAATGTTCAGTTAGCGCCCTCCCTATTCCTGCCTCGCAGTGTGTGTTGCTGCTATACTCAACATATGGATCGGATGCAGGAGGCATTATTATGCAGCACTGATGCATTGCTGAGACAACAGACTTGACTTGTATTTAATCAGCTGCACTGGCTGTGTGCAGAACACTTTTTAATGCACCGTAACCAGGGTATGGTTCGTGGATGTGTGGTTTCAGCAAAAACAAACAGCATTATGCAAATCAAACTTCAGCTGCTGAGTAAAGGAGACGAGTGATGGAGCGAGATGCCAGAGCCGAACAGACAGAAAGACAGAAATAAAGGGTGGAATGAGGGTCTCAGTCATGATATCATGTCTGTGCTGTGTTTTGCACTAACTCCAGTGAGTCAGCACAGCCCACCCAGAGAGGATGTGTGGTCACACCTCGGACTCGGAGGACACTTCCCTCTCAGAATAGCACATTTGTAATGTCATGCAGGCGAGGCTGCTGCTACGGTACCGACTGACCTGCACATTTTTATTGCCTGACAACATGGCTGACCTTTGAGACTCCATGGACCAATGTTGTGGATCACACAATAATAAGCACACACACAGAGAGACCCAAAAAAGTCCATTGCATGCCTATCACACACAAAGTGAGGCAACAGGAATCTTCAACAACATGATGCCCTTGGTGTCAGCAAAGAACAAAAATGCCACAATGGTTTCACTCAGCTACATAGAGTTCGTTCTTCACCAGAGGCGCATTTGTCTTTAATTAGAGGAGCGAGCAGCTGTCTGCAACCCAGTCCTGCTCACCACCATGATGCCAGACTCGCGCACACACTCTGATAGCAAATCCACTCATATTCTTTCCACTTCATCCAACAAAGTCCTCCATTTTCTCTCACATTCTTACACTGCGCTCATTTGGAGTCTGGCTAAATGTGAACCAATATGCAAAAACTTCAGATCATATTAGAAATATGATCAAAATAATCTATTAAAACAAAACTATTCTTTCATGTAAAATAACAGTTTGTTTTTTTTGTCATGCCTAGTTTTGTTTTTTGTCCTCGCATAGAGTTGTCCTGTAAACAATTGACAGTTGGAAAAGTAACAATTAGGCGATCAATATAGATCATATTTAACAACACCTTTGATGGTTACAAACATTTTGAGGTTTTGTTTATTTAACTTGGATCATAAATAACTTATATCTGGACTGAGACATCCTTCCCAAAGCACTTATATAAGCACAGATAAGTTAAAATAATAAACTATCTGATTGTTCGTTATATGGAGACTAAATAACAAAATGTACAAAAAAAACTTGTTTTTGCTAATATTGTACATATTTACACACAAATATATCTCTTTATGGAAATGTTATCACCGTTTTTTACAAACATTTCACATTGCAGTCATCACATTGACTGCATGTTGTCTCCTTCTAAAAATCTCTGTCACATCAGAGCCAGGTTATACTGAAGCAAAGTATAATTAAGTCTCACATTACTTTTGATTACTGTGACATAATATGGTTTTTATCCAACTTTCTAAGCAGCTTTGAGGATGTAGACATTTTTTTTACGGTCTAAGCTTTTGTCAACATTAGACATTGCAACGTGAACATACAAGAAGATTTGCATGTTTGTAGGTTAAATAATTGTTTATTTTAAGGTAACAAAGCAGTATTATTCTTTTATCATCTTCCTTCTTAATATTTTTCTTTGGCATAGATTACATAGAAGATACTTATCTTCCTTGTTTGACATCATTAACCTACTTCTCCTTTTCTGTGTTAATGTTGTTTCAATGTTATTCTGTCTTTCTTCTCCTCTCCACACCAGTCAATCGAGGTATATGGAGGCAGATTGCTGGCCTCCCTGATCCGGGTTCTGATGAAGGTTTTGTCTTCTTGTTAAAAAAGGGAATTTTCCTTCCCACTGTCGCCTCATGCAGCTCAGGAATGGGATTGGATCGAATCTTATGGTTTCCCTTATCCAGGCTACTTTGATTAATTGACTCAATATGATGCAAAGCACCCTGAGAAGACACTGTCAAGAAGTGGCGCCATAAAAAAATAAAGTTTCATTGAATTTTACTTGAATTACCCACAACATTTCTCACTGGACGTTTTCAGTCCAAGTGTTTAAAACTGTCAACACAAAGCTCTGCAGCAACGTCTCAGCTGTGCACAGATAACTCTGAAAGTTACGGTAAAGAGGGATCACAACAACCTTCACCAGTTTAATCCTTGCCTCTTCAGGTTGTTTTTCTCCTTAGCACTTTAATCTTAAAAGCAGCTGCCCTTGATGAGGAAGATCAAAAGCAGCACTGCACCGAGCACAGGTCACCGGCTCCATCCTCCTGATCATGGAGCACGGTGATATTATTGATTTCTCCGGGATCAATCTTGTCAACCGCTCTCCTTCTCTATTTGTGCCAAAAAGGAGCAGGACAAGAAGCAAGGAGAAGGAAGAGGAAGGGGAGGAGGAGATTCCAACTTGTTATGTAAGTTGCAAGCAGGATTTTTCACAAGGTAATAACATGTGGAGCACAAGTCCACAAGGAGCTGGTTTGTTGTTTTTCCTTTACTTTTTTTGTCTAAATTTGTCGTATCAGAGTGACGCCTGCATGGATCTGGCAGGAAGAGCTTTTCTGAGAAATGAGCGAGATGAATACTCACTCCCATAGCCACCGGGAGCTGCATGACGTCAGCCGCCATTCACTGTGCACACTTTTGTGTTTTCTTGCAGACACACACAGATGTATGAAGTAGTGTTTTTTTTTTTTCTCAGATGAATGCTTGCCTAGATGCCTAGTTCTTCTGTGAGATAACCCTTTGGAGCTAGGCAGAGGTGGATTACATGGCGGCTGAGCCCAGAGTCACAGCCAGGCATCCAGTCAAAGTGGAAGGAGGGAAGGATAGTGATAGGAGAGAAAGAGAGAGACACAAAAAAGAGAAAGCGAGGGGCTCTATTTCAACTCTCCTTGGACACCCCAGGGCACTTCCATTCTGGCAGCATCCTCCACCAAAATAAATAATTTCCATCAAAGAAGCTCTGACCACTCTGCTTTATCTCACCTACAGCAAGCTCTCATACTTACAAACTAATTCAGTTCAGTTAATAATGACTGACTTTTTCCCCTGTCCTCTCCAAGACACGCATGAAGTTCATGTTTATGCGCCTCCCTTTTTTTTTCCTTTTTGCTTAGCTGTGTAATCAGAAATTTATTGGGCCGCTAACAAACTGCTTACGTCATCTGACTAGTAGGAGGAAAATCATTTACGTAGACGCCGATGTTGTGATTGGCTGCTGAGTTAAAGGGGCCAAGTGATGCCAAAGTGGAGAAGAGACTGTTTTTATTCATTTTGTAGGTATCTGCGCGGAGGTTCGGGATGCTGTGCGTGTGCGTGCACTCGCGTGCGCGTGGAAGTGTCAACAAAAATCACACCATCGATCCTTGAGGTAGTCTCACATACGCTCGCGTACGTACACACACACACACACACACACACACACACACACACACACACACACACACACACACACTCAACAGTGGCAAGCTCTTCGTGCGCGCAGCCGGCGCGGTGCGTCCAAGTGCGCCAGTGAGTGTGTGTTTTGAATTCAAATGCAGCAACACACCAGAGCTGCAAATGCGGAGACTGAGAAGGGGATGGGGGGTGATGTGTTTGAGAAAATGGTCAAACGTAGCCCTCTCACAAGGTGCCTCACATGCAGTCTCACAGACACTGAGCTAAGTTGGCCGCTTTGGAGGCATACCGAAAACCGAGACAGGCAATTTTGGAAAACATGAAGCGAGATAACGATTTTATAAAAGATGCACCTACCATATTAACTTCAGAAACCATGTCTATGCTGGCAATGTCTATGTTCATTCCAACTGCCACCGGTGCACCTGCGAAGGAGAGGAGACATTAAAACAAGACATCTGAATAATTCTCTCATCGTGTAAATGTAACAAACCCGTGATGCGAGCACAGGTTCTCCTCTGATCCCCGCACCTACAGAAAGACGTGTGCACCATCTTTATGGCAGGAAGCTTCATGTTTGACACCCCGCGTCAGCTTAAACATTGTTAATTTCATTTATTTAACGGAGTAATCAAACATTGATGAGCGGTATCGATCACGTTAAAAGCCTCTCATCAAATGGAATATGCACATCATTTATCTTAGCCTATAATTGGTAAGGCCTATTTGACTGTGAAGGGGGTGATTATGTAAATTAAAGTAGATTTTGCGATTCATTAAACGTGTATCACGCGTCAGGAGGGCGTGAAAACATGACATTCCGGATTCAATTTGTGCGTTACCTCCGAAATCTGGCCTCAACCGAATGTCGTATCCTTTCATCAGCCTGTCCACCGTCTCTTTTACCAGAGGCATATTGCTCGGATCTTTGAGGTTGCTGCCACTGAAGAAGGAGGAAAAAAGACGCATGGTAAAATAGCTGGTTGGTTTAACACTAGGTGTGCGTTTAACACAGCCAACGTGACATGTAAGGTAGTAGAGAAAAGGAAAGCAGGATTACCCTTGTGCCCAAACGAAAGTCACCAGTAAGGAAAAAGTCAAAATCCCAAAGTGATTTTTCCTGATCCTCCCCATCGCAACAGTTTTTGAGGTGGCTTCTGGATGCGAGTGAGGAGAGCGCACATCCAACTTACTCTAAACAGTGCGGAGGATCCAATGAGGGGCGCATGCGTGCAGCCAACCCAAGATCAAAGAGTGGAGACTGATGATGGTGGATGAGCAGTTTCCATTGCAGAGAAAAATATTAAAGGGACAAGTGATTGTGCGTAATGAAGAAACACTGATGCGGTGAGTGAAAACACAACCACGTCCTTCATGTTTTAGGCTTGTTTTATTATTTCTGTTACATGTTGGATTTTATATGCTGACAAGGTCAAAGATGGGATGCACTGCTTGCTTGCTCTAAGCTTATGAGCAAGTTTCTCTCTTCTATTTTGTTTTTTCCCTATGAAGCAGCTAAAAAATTACATACAGGACCATTTTTATCCCACAAATATGTTCCAATGGTGGAAAAATACAAAATAAATACAAATCATCACCCATGGGTACACATCCCACTCTTTCCTTCTCTGTTTCCAGAGATTCTGCAGCACAGAAAACTGCAAAGCGAGCACCAAAGCAGAAAGATGGGATGGAAATACAGCCCCACATTTCATTTTCTTAGGTTTGAGAACATTTTTGAAGCGGCGAAGAGGGATGCAAGCCTCTTCTAAACTGTCTTTGATCTTGTTGTAGTGGGAGCTGTGCTTCTGTAGAGGGCAGGCTTCTGAAAGCATTGGTTCACTGTTGCATCACCAGCAGTTACAGCCATCATTGATTATATCATCCACGTCGTTTTGATGTGTTCCCTGGTTTGTGTGTTTAAGTGTACGTCTGAGCATCCTGCTTGTGTGTGGCGTCTGTTTCAGCGTAAGAAGTTGTTATTGTACGTGCTGTAGTTTAAAGTGGCTGAGGCCTCATGAAGGGCAGATCATCAGTAGCTGATCAGAACACAAGTGGGCAGTGGTCACAGCCTGTGAAATGAATAGATAGGCAGCCGGAGAATAAATGAGTTTCTGATTCATTTCCTCTGTCAGATGAGAGCACGGTGAATGCTGAGAGCCTGCTCGTGATGAAAGGAGTGTGAGCTGAAGCTGGCTGGTCTCTCATGCTGCATGTGCTTCTCTCCAAGACTTCCTAGCTGTCAAGATCCACATCCCTGCAAGAGCAGAATGCAGCAGAGCAAAACTGTAAGCAGGGCACACAGAAACATCTCTGCTTCCACATTCAGATGCTGTCTCTGCAGTGTAGCCACTGTTCCTGTGCTCCCTTTTGTCTCAGGCTTTTAAAAAAAGTTGCCCCAGAGAGACAGAATATAATGGGGATGTGATGCAGCTGCTCCCCATGTTATCTCTCATTATCCAGCAAACATTATAAACAAAACAACCACAAAAATAGTCTGACAGGAACACAAGAAGCATGATGAGCAGATTTGCACTCTTTGGTGTTACATAACAAGTCTCTCTCTCTTGCAGTCATTTTTGCTAGTCTATCTCTCATTTTTTCTTTGGACATGGAGCTGTATGCTTCATAGGTGGCTCATTCATAAGCAGAAACTGAAAGGCACTTCTTCATGTTAACATATAGCTAGACTGTCTTATTCTCCATAGACAGGTGGTTATTAAAAATGGGGGTTTTGCCAGCCTGCAGGTAAACATGATGAAAAAAAGACTTTCTTCATTCCTCTCCATTCAAATAAACTGAACTCTCAGCTCCCTTGTTGTATTGTAATTCTACGATGATGATAAAAGCCAGAGTGCAACAACGCCACCTAACATCATTCTCTGCTTTTTTGCCTACAACTCCTGGGGCTGTTTCAGCATTAGAAATTATTGATGTCTTTACTGCCAAGATGAAAGTCTTTGACAAAAACTGTGGGTAGTTATTGCTCTACTGAAGCTATCTTAAGAGACAGGATTGTGGTTCTTTGAGATACAAACACACCCTTCGTTTATTTTTGGATTATCATGCTCTGCTTTTCTTCTTATTTTAATCTGGAAGATACTGGATGCCCCCCAAGTCTTTCTCTGCCGTTTGCACTATCATTCACAAGAAGCTCTCTAGATCGACTGCCTTAACATGCAATGTTAAATAGCTTGAAGTTTGGAGGTGTTGAAAAGTTAGCATGAGGGGAAAACTGAGAAATAAGAACATACACCTTTCTTTTATTGTTTCAATATGAGAAAGAAAAAAAAACAGCATTGAGCTGGTGAATATTTTAAAATTGTTATGCACAAAAATTAAAATAAGACTTATAAAACTGATTTGAAATGCTGACAGACATCTGATAATAATCTTTAATTTCAGTTACATTTATTCATAAAGGTCAACTTAGATGTTTACTGTAAAAATCTTTGGAGAGAATTTTTTGTAGTTATCAAGACCAGTCCAAATCCCAGTCTTCAGTACCCTCAAACCCTCAAACACCCTTGAGTGGCGGTGCTCTTTCATACGGAGCATGTCTGCACAAATACGGCCTTTAAGAATGAACCATGAGGACTGAAATAAACCCACAGCGAACAGTGAAATTTGGAAAAGAAAGTGTGCAGAAGTTTGTGGCCCCTTCATTAACTGCAACCAAGAAAGCTGAAAGTTTTGCTATGTCTCCACTAAACATATTAGTGACATGCAAGACAATTTGACAATTTCTATTAAAAACAATCAATACCACAGAATGATTAGATATTTATCCAGCAATAAGGTGTGTTTTCATTCTGCAGTAATCACCAAGAGTTGCAACAAATTACCGACACAACTTTTGCTGCTGAGTTTTTTTTCCTGTTTTATCATTTTAAACAGTAAATAGTCATTAATACAAAATAATGTTTTAAGTATCAACCAAATATTTCAGGAACAATTTTATACATTACAAAATCCCTATTTGCACATCTTTGTGTCCAGACCTTTTATGTGATCTTGCATAATAAAGCGTAATAAGTAAGTAATAAACTATTTTTACCTGGCCCTCTCCATGGTGTCCTTAACCAGGTAGATGTACCAATAGACAAAGTTGAAAAGAGCGAAGGTCAAGGGAAAGAGGATGCGGGCATACGCATCAATGGGACTGGTCCCAGCCAGCTGTGGGATTTGTGGAAAAGCTGAACCCTGCTGGAGGAAGTTCACCATAGGCGGAGTATCTCCAGGCTCACTGCAGCTCACTGAGTGGTTTCTCCTTTTCAGGCCTTCCCTAGGGTTGCTGTCCGACTGGTGGGAGGGGGGATGGATGATTTGGAGAAAATGCAGTGAGAAGAAATGGGGTTGGGCAAAGAAGATGCAAAAGAAAGAAAACACAGGGTCATATAGTCCATCCAGAGTGATATACATGTGTTTATATACAACATTGATCTTCCAAGATCACAGAGAGCAGCAGGTAGTTTTCTGGCTGCCCTAGGTTGGGAGATTATGCAGCAAGCATTGTTGGAGTAGTTCTCACACTTAAGCTATTTTTAAAACATCTAACCATGAGCTTTACATGTGAGGATGATGCTGTGGTGGCTAACTGCATTAGCATAAAGCCTATAGCCTGAGTTAGAGCAGCACAACTGCACATATTTATATTTAATGTGTGGTGTGTCCTTAATCAGGCAGGACATATACTTGGAAATATGCTTCAAAAGAAAAACACCAGTGTGTGGCAAGGTTTTTTTCTGCTGTGTTTAAGTCGGAAACTGTTAGATCTCTGCTTATCATTAACATAACTGCATAAAAAATGTCTGCATCTCCATTACCTGTATCAGCAAATGCAAATATACTTAAAAAAAAAGTGTAAAATAAGAAATTAAAGATACACTATCCAATAAACCTGGTCATAAATATGTTTAACTTAGTGCAAATGGTTTATAAGTAGAAACATAGTTAATTATTTAAATTTCTGAATATAGCATCTTGTTAGTGTTCTAAAAATAAACATTATAATAATTATAAAAATAGATCTGCCTATTTTATATATAAATGTTTCACACATTTGTTCATTTTCCTCTTTATAAACTACATGTTTGATGAGAGGGAATTTAAAAGAATGGAAGGTGACAACAACATGGCATTGGCACTAAATTATGAGTAATGAGGTTTAATTATTCGCCATATCCCTCACCAGGAGGCGTCCAGGAGGCATCCTAACCAGATGCCTGAGCCACCTCATCTGGCTCCTCTCCATGTGGAGGAGCAGCGGTTTTACTCCCGGATGGCCGAGCTTCTTCCCCTATCTCTAAGGGCGACACTGGCCACCCTGCAGGGGAAGCTCATTTTGGCCACCTGTACCCGGGATCTCGTTCGTTCGTTCGGTCATGACCCACAGCTCATTGACCATAGGTGAGGGTGGGGACGTATGTGACTAGTATAGTGAGAGCTTCGCCTTCCGGCTCAGCTTCCTCTTCACCACGACAGACCGGTGCTGCGTCCGCATCACTGCAGACGCAGCACCGATCAGCCTGTTGATCTCATGCTTCGAAAGCCGTTTTCCACGGCCTCACCAGACTCCTCCAATGCCTTGCCGCATTCTACTTGGCCTGCCGATACCAGCTGGAGGTGGGAGCTTCAACTCCTACCTCTAGTAGAGCTTAAACCATGGGAAATATTGAGTCCGAGTGGACCATGCTCTGTGTCTCTATTGTTGAGGCGGCCAGCCAGAGCTGTGGTCGTAAGGAACAGGTATATTCAACTGATATCAGAATAAATCAAATCTTTATCAAACACTAAACCAGTCTGATATATTTATAAACAACATTTTACCCCAAACCCTTTTGTAATCCTGTGCATGTTAACATAAGAGGAAGAAAAATCTAACAAGGTCATGTTACCACAGACCAGGAAAAAAGTGACTCTTTAATTTAATTAATATAACTACACATCTCTATTGCACATACATGTATCTCTGGCTAACTTACTCTCATCGAGCATGGTGGGGTAATGTGAGATTGAATATCTTGTTAATAGATTTTTGTTAGATTGAGTTAGAACATTTCAGTCTCACCCCTTTTTTAGCTCATTTAATCAACTTTTAATATAAACTACACCAGCGTTTAACAAACAACAAAAGTGGAAAGAAGACACAATTGAAAACTATTTCCGATAAGGTTTGTGTCCTTAAAAGCCTGCCCTACAGAAACATCCAACCCAATAACATGCACTGTATGTTAAGATTATTTATATTTACATGTTGCATGGGTACAAGCAATGCTTGTACACTTAGCATAGCGTAGCACAATGCAGCAGACAAAGTCACCGAATTCAAACATAGCCAAATGCTAGTCCAGGCTGTTTCAAGGGATGCTGAAAAAAACAAAAGGTGGTCTTATACATCTAGAATTAGGAAAGCCTCACTGCAAGCTACAAAAGTAATATGAATCAGTTTCATATTAGTCTCTATTAAAAATTCAGCCACAAATTCACATTGCATTCTTTTCAATAATAAAAGCCATTTGTTTTTTTTTCCCACAGCAATTAGGCTACATGCTATGTTTTGTTATTATTAGTTAGGATTTCACCAAGTTCTGTTCACTAAGCTGCGCTCAGTGTGTGCCTTCATGTTATTTCTGCAGTGGCTGGGAACTAAATCTCTAAATCTCAGATTTAATTTGGGTTTGGTCACTCAGATGTATGTGAGTAAAACATACAGTTTATTTATTGGTTCTGATTGTGCAAAAATGCATTTTGAATGACTGAAAATTCAGACATATTCATTCCATGTTCCAATTAACCAAGTGAAGTCTCATTTATTTTGGGCTATTATCAATACCATTGCTCCTTACCGAAATTGTGTCATCATCCTCGCTACCGGTAGCCAATACCTCCAGCCTGTCTTGTCTGGCTCTCAGTTTTTTCAGACGATTGGCCTGCAAGGTAGCGAAATAGTTTACTGCTGCAAACTCAATCAGAGCTGACGCAACAAAGGCAAAACAAAAAGCAATGAACCAATCCATTGCTGTTGCATAGGCTACTTTGGGCAAAGACTGTCGGGCACTGATGCTCAGAGTGGTCATGGTCAGCACCGTGGTGATGCCTAAAGAAAACACATGCATACAGATTAATAATGTCACTCTGACAAACACACATCGGATGTGTTATGACACTGGGAAGATTGGCGTACCAGCAACTGTTCGAGCAGGAACAGACTCTTTGTTGATCCAAAATGAGACTTGTGACAGTACAACAATCATTATAAGAGGGATATAAGTCTGTATGAGGTAGTAACCAAGTTTTCTCTGGAGATGGAAATGAACCACCTGTATGGAGTAGTGACCTGCAAGATAAACAACACGTGTGAAGAAAGCAACCCAAATAGGCTGAAAAGAGTAACAGATGAAATGCTTTTGTATGCTCTTAAAACTGAATAGCTGTTGATAAAAGCATATAGACATACCGATGCTATCAGAAAAAAAGTAGCTTAGTAACTGTAAGATAAGATGTGACAGTCAGGGATGGAGGGAAGATAATGGAGTGAAAGGGATATGAGAAGGAGGAGGATGTGCAGCAGGCATTTAAAATGAGAACATAATCAAGAAGAGAAGTTAAGGAACGATGAAGGCTGGTAATGGAAAGACAACAGTGTAACTGTGCAGAACTCATTCAGTCTGATGCAGAAATGCACTGGCTTAAAACATGCTGAATCATGCACAAATACACACAGTAAGAGCTTTTGTTTCTCGTTTGTTTTGTTTTAATGTCCAACTTTTTTCCAGATTATTGACACACACATATATATATATATATATATATGTGTATATATATATAGATGTTTTTACCTAATTTTTACCTAATTTGTAATTATTACCTCATTTTACTCAGTAGTTATTTAGTTTTTAGAGAA
>JBAMIG010000007.1:19746132-19762243 GCA_037177335.1 Kiunga ballochi
TAGATAGATAGATAGATAGATAGATAGATAGATAGATAGATAGATAGATAGATAGATAGATAGATAGATAGATATCCTTATATCATCAGCAAATGCTTAATTTTCCATTTGAAATTTACTTTGCAAAGACTTCATCCCCGCTGCCTTCAGTCGCCGTTTATTTGTTGGTACTATAACCATCTGTGTTTCCCTACTTACATTCATAATCAGCTGGTTTTGCTCTGATTGCATTGATATTGTGAAAATTCTCTTAAAGAAAATCGGCGGAGGAAAATGAAGCGTAACAGTCAGGCTGATGTCATGGAGAAGGTGGGCATCCAGAGCTGAATTAGCCTAAAGTATCTCCCTTTATGCCATTTGAAACTAAATACACATGTATACTATAGACGTGTGTCTCGGACTCACGTTCATGGAAGTGTTGATCTCTGCAACAGCCTCGTCCTCGGTAGGAAACTGATAGATCTGCACTCCATTGCTGACCAGCTCACTCATGATCTTTATCTTCAGTTTATCCAGTTCACCTCTGGACACAGAGTCTGCCTTTGCAATAACAGGGATGATGTTAACCTGAATGGAGAGTAATATTACTGAGTGGCACACGGGAGCGACGGTAACTCGTAGAAACACATAAGACGTGAATCCTTCCCTACCTTGCTATCCAGTTTCTTCATTGTGACGAGATCGAGGGACTTCAGTGAGTGTCCGTTAGGAGCGATGAAATACAGGCAGATGTGGATTCTGCTGTCGTGATAGTTCCATAGAGAGCGCTTGATTTTTAGCTCCTCTTCGAGATATTTCTCAAACTGTTCATCAATATAATCAGTGATGGGTTTGTAGCTGCACAGAAAACGTTTTTAAAACAATAAAAACAATGACATAATTTTTTCCCCATCATGTTTATGAACATTAAAGTTCACATTGCTTTTCCTACTGCATGCTAACTGTTAGTATCCTGGTTACAAACTGCACACAGCCAAAAATGGCAGATTTTTGTACCTCCTGCTGCTGGGCCTCAACTAACTGTCAAAGTGTGCATTTCATCTTTTCATTTTACAACCCCTCCCGACACACACACACACACACACACTCCACTTATTGCATTCATTCAGTGCTGATCTTATTTACATTTAGGATAGCAGTGAATCTAACCAAAATTGTACCTTTCCTCCTTGTTTATTTGATCTCCAAACCCCACCGTGTGCACAATGGTCAGCTTGAGGTTAACATTGCTCTCTCGCAGGTCATACGTCTGTGAACGAAGCTTTACTTCTTGCTCGTAGTGGTTTGCTTCTTCATTTTCAAATGTTGTGTTAAAAAGAGTGTTCATCAGTGTAGATTTGCCAATCCCAGTCTCACCTGTAGGAGGGGAAAAAAGGGAAGATGGAGCAAGAAGCACAAAAGATATTTCTACCTCAATACAGATGATGAGTCACAACCTCCTGCTGCGTTCAGACGTACCTACACAGAGGATGTTGAAGCAAAATCCCTGAGCAACTGACTTGCTGACCAGTTGGTCTGGAAGACTGTCAAAACCAACATGGCCGCCGAGCTCCAGGCTGCGTTTTTCTTCATTCTTATTTGCAGCATTTAGAAAACAAGGATAAAAAGAATAATTCTTCAATTTTAAACACATAATTGCAGCTAACTCATGCCACCAAAACATATCTAAGGAAAAACTGAATAAGTCATAACATAGCAGGCTCATGACACATCTCTCCCCACGATATGAGAGCTTACATATTTAATGGTCTGATCTATAAAAAGCTTCTGACTACCAATCCAAATTCATCAACTAAAGACCAAAGCTTTAAACATGCATCTCTGAATCATATGAAATGGGATGCGGATACACTGGGAAGTTTTAAGATACTGGTTCAGCGTAAAATTATATTACACTTCAACTCTGCAGAAGATGAAGTGCAACAATGTTTTCCTGCATTGAGTTGAAGTGCAGACCGTTTAAAAACATCACAGTGAAATTCCCAGTTAAGTTAATGAATTCTCCATACCGTGAAAGCCTGGATGGGTTGCCAGTGCATCGCAGGGACAACACAGAGAGACAAACAACCTTCATGCTCCCAGGGATAATTTAGAGAGACCAATTAACCTAACGTGCATGTCTTTGAACATGCAAACTCCATGCTAAAACCAGCAACCTTCTGCGGGATATCATTGCTAACCGCTACTCCACCGTGCAGCCGCAGTTACACAAGTTATCTTATTTATTAATGTGATGCCAAAAATAAATCAAAGCATTTGAGTCTGTGTTCCCCATAGTTTTTGTGATCAGCTGGAACGCTGAGGGGCTGCTCTTCCTCAACATGATTCCCACAGGGATTCTGGCATCGTGCAAAAGGCTCCACATGAGGACCAAGATGTGCTCAGTTCAACAATCATCCGTTTCTGCCTCTCTTTCTCACACACTCACACAAAGAGCTCTTTATCTGGACGTTATTTCACAGGGTGGGAGGATATCCAAGCTGCTGGCTACTCCGGTACCCTTAACACCCCATCACAGTTGGACTGTCCAACTTGGACAGTATACCAACTTGCACTCTAGCATTCTTTAATGCAACTTATTAGGATATTTTTAAAAAAGCATGAATGCATTTCAAACCCATTTTTATTTTCAAGTAAAACCACCACTAATGACATATTTAAACAGGTTTTCTTCTTTGTTGTCGTTGCGCCTAAATCACTATAGTGATATAGGCTGCTACTTACCTTTATCCCTTTAACCTAGGCTTCTACTGCCAGATTCAAACACAGAACAGCTGTCAGAAGAGCTGACACATTAAACAGCACTGATGCACCAGGCTGCAGCATGCCTGTGCTGCAGCGAGCTTTTTTTTCTGCAGACTCCTCATCAAAACGGTGCATTTCACCCCTCCGCATGAACCAAATGCACATCTAAGTGATGCACCCTCTCGTAGCCATCCCGCTACCACATTCCCGACATCACCTCGCGCTCCTGGGCTTCAGTTATACCTGTCAGTCTTCCTAATGCTTCTGCGCTCAAAGCAAACAAACCATGACTCAGTGCAGACATTCGCTCATCATACTCACTGCGTAAACATCTACCTCACTGGCCGCCATCGTCACAAGTGGCTGAATGCAGGAATGATCTGTCTTCAACCAGAACCGCTCCTCCTCCTCCTCACTTGCATGGCTACTTCAAGGCAACACCCCCTCGGTGCTGGAGGGCGACATTACAGCATAAAGCCTTCTTTGCCACTATGGGGGAGTTTTAGTGTCGTTGTCCTGCATTTAATCGGGAATGATCTTCTTAACTGTTTTTGCAGGCTGTTGTGAAGCCTTTACCTGAGCCACACGGTCTAATGTGAGCATCTGCTTTTCTGAGAAATAGAATAAAATTAATCCCAATATTTTTGCTGGATAATGGTCAATAATGTTTAATTAATGGTCATAAAAAATATAGGATTTAATAATGTTGCATGTTTAGCTGGGTAAAAAATCAGACCTCTTCTCATGTGATTGAAAGTAGGCCTATTATCCAATAATATGCCAATGAGCTAATTTAAACAATCACTACACAACTGGTGTGATCCAAAGACACGTTTATAACTTCTATCACACCCCTTCTAAAGCCAAATCTTGCTGACACTGGGATTTTAAAGAAATAAAAACATATGAATGCTTATTATAAAATAATGATATCACAGTAATAGTTATACATATGCTGTCTTGCAGGTTAACTTTGACAATTACCAAGCGATCAAGTAATTTGTCAATATTGGATATTACTGGAAACTCTTGGTTAGAAATGACAACTTATATACATATCACTAAGCGTAAATAATCTCTGAGCATTGATTTCTTGAATTGAAATGATTCTATATGCTTTGGCTGCAGTATATGAATGCAGCAGATGGCTTTGTGTGTCTAAAGGATCCAGCACAAAGCTCCACTGAGCAATAAAAATCTGACCATGCAGCCAAAAGAGGAGAGGAGGAGAAGGAGGAAACATAGGCGGTGACATAAAAGTGAATGAAAATCCACAGAAGTAGAGTGAAAGAAATATATACTTCAATACCAGAACATATAACATTACATTGGAAAAATAAGCTATTTGCATTGCATTTTGTGTTATAATAATAATAATAATAATAATAATAATAATAATCTTTTTATTTTGTCATTATTTATAAAGGTACTTAACTTGGTGGTGGTTCAGGGCATTGTAGCAAAACAAAATGTCCTGTAAAAAACTATTTTTGCTTGATTGGGGCAAATGTACCAAGTCCTTCATATTAGTTTTGCAGGTAGTTTATGGAGGTAATGACTGCACCTGTACATGTTTGGTAGACTAATTATGGAAAAATTAGGTTTTACTTCACTGCAAAGTTAGCTGATGATGCATATTATTTCCATTTGTAGGGTACTTTAGTAAAAGTGTACATGTTTGATGTATTAATTATAACATTATTTCACTTTATAGTAAGCCATTAAAGGTTGTTTATTGCCATGTTTACAGCAGCATTTTAGCAATAGATTACAGAAAAAGTTCAAAGTAAAAGTACCTTACAGCCTTCGTACAAGTAGTAGTCTACATGATGTCCTTTTTCCAATTGTTCAGGTTTGGTAGACAAACTATGGAAGAAATAGTCATCATTTAAAGTCATCCAAAAATGTATTTTATTTCTATGTATAATGGAGTGTAGCATTAGGTTACAGGAAAATACCCAGTATACATTATAGTTTTTGTGGGCGTAGTATGTAGCTGACCCTGCTGATTTTCAATGTATCCTGCTTCAATAGACTTAGACTTAACTTTATTGATCCCTTTGGGATCAATCAACTTGACCCAAATGAAATGGATCATGCAGCCAATGAAGTTCAACACAACAACTCATTAATATAAGCTAAGTGGGTGTTGTAGGAACGACTGTTAGTTAGCACTGCCTCACAGCAACAAGGTTGCTGGTTTAAGGCCCGAACAGTGACCTTTCTGTGACCTTTCTGTGTGGAGCTTGCATGTTCTCCCCCTGTTAGCGTGGTTCTCTCTGGGTAATCCGGCTTCTGCTAATAGGTCTGATTGGAGACTCTAAATTGCCCCATAGGAGTGAGTGTGAGTGTGCATGGTTGTGTGTTGACCCTGTGATGGACTGGTGACCTGTTCAGGGTGTACCCAACCCATGATGTCAGCTCGTATTGGCTCCAGCCATTAAATGTTTGTAAAAGTAATTATAACCATCCACCACAGACTTATAGAAGACATGCAACATAGCTGCACTGGAAGGACCTAAGCTTCCTCGAGTAGGTTCTGTCACTTCCAGTAGACCACTGCAGTGGGGCATTTCCAGTTCAGGATCTTTTGCAAGTCAGCTGCCAGGCACTTTGCATTTATTTAAGATGAGTGGATGGGTCATAAAAAGGTTGAACAGTTTCAATTAATTGCTAATTATTGCTTCCACCCAAAACTGCAAAGAACCCTGATATGTTATCCAACTAGGGGTGCGCAGTGCTGAATAAAGCTTTAAATCCATTCAGTACATTATTGATTATACCCTTTTCACCCCAGAAAAGCTAAATATTTTAAATTAAAACTACCGCACTTATGCAGGACTCGGGACAGACACAAACGAGGGGTACTTGTAAGGGTGGGGGGTATGCGTACTGGACTGGAGAGGCACCGGAAGCAGCAGGTTGGTGAAGGAAAGACAGGAGGGGGTGGGGGCAGAGCAGAGATATTAACTTCCTAAAGCTTTCTGCTACATGTTTTCTCATTCTTATCCACACCAGGGGGGAAAAATGGCTTTGACCGAGGAGTCTGTTTTGTCTTTTCTACTGGAGCACGGAGGCAAAGTGAGGAACTCGGTGCTTGTGAACAATTTCAGGAGTCTCATCAACCGCAGCGATCCCGCGGAAAAGCAGCACAACAGAGACCTTTTCAAGAAGCTGGTGAACAGCGTCGCTGTGGTCAAACAGATCGGCGATGCCAAGTTTGTGGTTGTGAAGAAAAGATACCAAGACTTTGTCAAGGATGCGCAGGATGTCTGTCAGAATACGCAGATGGATGCGTCTTTTTCCAACCAAGTTACGAGCTTCTCTGACCCATCTGAGTCAGACAGAATAGTTTATGCAGAGACTGCAAACAGACCCGACAGCTCTCCGTTATGCACGGCCCAATATTACGGTCGCGCAGAGGATGCGCGCGTGGAGAACGTGCAGAAAAAGAGGCCGTTATCCAGCGGAGATTTAACCACTGTCAAAGTCTTAAATATCTCCAGGGATCAGACGTGCAGAGCGGGCAAATCAGGAGCTGTGTTCGCTGTTATAGCAGTAAAATCCCCACCGAGAGGTTCTGCACCAGCAGTCCAGGATAATTTATACTCCCAGGTGCTTCACCGTGACAAAGTCACCAGAGTTCCTCCACAGCCAGATCTAACTTCTGAGTCTTTTAAAGAATCTCTTTGCTGGAAAACAAGGCAGATAGAGGACATGCAACCTCCAGGTTATCCCCTGAGGCCCCAAAATAAGACCACTAGACAAGCAGATGATGCTAGGTGTGATTCAGTGCCTTTGGAGCCATTAGCTCATGAGTGGATGGTAAAGTGTGCTGCTGGACAGTGGGAACACATATATGCTTTGCTGCTGCAACACACACGTTTAGTACAGAGGAAAGACTTCATGTCAGGCTTCACAGCACTCCACTGGGCTGCCAAGGATGGGAACTACCACATGATACAAAATCTCATAGATATTTCCAGGGAAAAGGGCACTAATGTGAATGTAAACTGCAAAGCACACGGAGGATACACGCCTTTGCACATTGCAGCCATGCACGGCCACGCTGAAGTTATGGTTGTGCTTGTGCAGAGGTATGGAGCCAATGCGAGCGAGAGAGATAATGATGGCAAGAAAGCCATCCACTACCTGAGGAAAGGTGTGTCGACTGAGGTCAGAGAGCTTTTGGGTGGGCTGCTGGAGAGCAAGGAGAAGACTGAAGATGAGGAGCGCAAAGAGCAGACGAAAGGGCTGAACACAATCAGTAAACTGTTCCAGCCTCATATAGGGGTGAAGCATAAGACAAAGAAGGTTGTGCATGAGGTGTGTACTACCAATTGTTGAGTTTTGTTCTTTTTTTTTTTTTTTTTTTTTAAACAAACCTTTTTACTTTATTCTTCTAACTATTTTACCATTAATTTGCATTACCTTTTGGCCATGGCAGATCTGTGTAAATAGCTTTATACATCATTCTGATAATGCTGTTGATAGAAATTTTATTCTCTCTTCAATTGGAAGTGATTAAAAGGGGATTGTTCATTTATGTTAAATGCTGGACAATATCACTTGATGAAATGAAACACTTAACAAGAACTTCTTCAATCATGAATGAATAAACTCAGAGCAGGCAGCTTCTACTTTTCTGTTTTTGTCTTTTACTGACCTAGAAGGAAAACAATGCCCTGCAGCGACACGAACAACGCTGGAGCTCAGACAAAGCAGCCACATCCAAAACTCCCAGAACAATGACCTCTTTTATGCTCTCTGAAAAGATGCTGCTTGCATGACGGTGAAGCTTAGCTGCACTCAGAAACTGTTAACATATCAGACAACTTATATCTCTTAATAATGAGCTGGTGATGAAATGAAACACTTAACATGAGTTTATGTTTAAGGCCAGCAAAGATCCAGATGTGACCATGTTTTAATGCCTTTAAGATGAAAGAATACCATGTTCTTTACACAGAACATAATAATAAAAAATCATCTACCCTCAAAAAATAATACACTTTTTAAAATATATTTATAATTAGCTAATACCCCTTTAACTGCTATTTTTTTAATGATGTGCAAAATTATTAATCTCTAAGTGAAGCGGGGCAAAATTCAAGCTTAAAAAATACATGATGCAAATGTTTGTACTGCAAAACTGATAAAAAAAAGATACATGTTGTACTTTTAGTTCCTTTCCAAAGAAAGATAACAGCATTGCATTGAACATCACAGTACTCAGTGGTACCGAACAAAAAGCACAGTGTAGGCTATCTAAGACATTTAGTACTCTAAACCTTTCTGCAATGTCCCAAAGCTCATCAATGAGAAATGTAACCAAATAAAACAGAACTCTGCTGTTCAGTGAATAATATAACATATAAATACTTATGCACACTACAAAACTTAAAACATTATCAATAAACATGAGTTTGGCTAAAAAGATGTTTCTTAGAAACCTGGAGTGTAAAAAAAAAGGCTTTGCAAACAGAAGTAATATTTGTCCATGTTGCTTTCTCTTTGTAGTCCACAATAATACTGGTGGGCAGTGCATTAACCCTTAGAATTATTCTTGAACATCTCCATTAAAATTACATTTATTTGTTACTATGTAAAACTGCATCATGTTTAGACGTGCAAGTTTGTAATATGGACAAATATATGCAACGACTTTATGGTTCCTTGTTGTTCCTGCTTTATCTTGAAGGTCAAGCACACTGAGGGCTTCAGGTGCCTCCATAAATGTGTATGAGAGCTTTAGTGTGCCTTGCTTTGTTTAAGCTGTTGTGTCAAAAGTGCTTTATAAATAAAGTTTGATTAGATTTTGTTCTTATAATCACACTGATTATTATCTTTTTACACTCATTTTATTAGGTAGATCAGTGTCAGCAGTGTAAGTTGGTCTAATAAATACAATAAACCTTTTCATAGGACTATAGACCTTCTGACAAGACTTCCAAGTTTTGGCCTCCTTTAAAAATAAAGTATAGGCTGCTAAAAACACTTCAAACAGGCCTACAAATGGCAGATATACAGATCTACAAACAGCCCGGAGGGAAAAAAAAAAAAAAAGCTACTATTTTTAATGTTGTATGTGTTTGGTAATGGAACAAAGACAGAGGACTGCTGACATCTCTTGAAAAAGGAAAAGGCTGCGATTGATGCGGCTGATTGGAAACACCTGCGCGCGCTGATCCTTGGCGTTACGTTTGTGGTCTTCTCAATCTGCGGCTGACGACCGTCTATCTCTATACATTTGTTTTGGTTTTTTATTTCTTCTTCTTTATGATGGAGAAACAAATGCTTCAGCTAACTACCGTGTACTGTTTGCGTGCTCTTACGCTGCTGCTCCTGGTCACCTGGCCGCCGGTGAGACCCTCACCTGCTGCCTCTAACGCGCTGCACAACCTGGGTGGGCTCGCTCATCCCTACAGCAGCATCTTCTCTCCGTTGCTCAAAGCCCTATCAGAGCACGAGGAAGCGAGGTGGGACCCAGGCGTGAAGAAGGTTAAACCCGAGCACAGATACATCAAATATTTGACGGAGGTGTACAAAAAGTCTCCCAGATCGCAGAGAAAGGTTGGAGATAAAGTCTACAACACCATCCGCCTGATTAAGCCGCAGGATGAATGTCTTGAACGAAGCGATAAAGGTGAGCAAGCAGAAAGTCCGGACACTGAAAGGTCCCTGAATGTAGCTCATATTCTGCAGGGTCAGCTGGAAACGGTCATTATTAATTATGGAAGACCATTAAATGTTTCCACTGGTCTTTTCAGAGTATCACGCACCTAATTTCCAGGCTTGGAAAGTTTTGGCTTTTTGTTTTGTGCAGCATAATGTGCATAAATAAAGCTTTGTCACTTTGAACAAGGTTTTATAGAATTGTTTTCAGGATTTTTGATTTAAAGGAGCAGAGCCAAGCCAAACCTGGCTTGTTAAAGTTTGGTTTAATAATAATAATAATAATAATAAAGAAAAGTAAAAAAATGTTTATTTATTTAGAAAACTGCATAATTGAGAACCTGGATGGAAACCAGTGGTTAAAGTTTCAGGATAAATATTTTGGCTTAAACATCTCACATCTCCTCTGACTCCGTTACAGAAAACTTTCCCTTTAAAAAATAAAGTGGTCTTTATGTGTAAATAAAGACCCATGTTTAAAAAAAAACATGACCATTTGATTCAATGAGAAAAGAAGCATCTCAGTTCTATAAAGTTTATTATATATATATATATTTTAATGAACCGATGGAGCATGGATCATAGAAAATTATTTAATGTTTACAGTTTTATACTAACTTTAATGTTGTTCCCCTGCTGTCTTTTTAAACAGTATGAGGCAGTAATATACACCCTGACCAAATTTAGATGTACGAACCAACTGAACCTGTACTAAGGTTTTTTTATTTAAGTCACCTGCCTCAAAGGATCCATTCTAATAATCTGAGTTACTAATCTTCCTCCAACTACAGAGGAGGATGCTGGAAGCAATGGGGATGTAAAACACAAGCAGAGCACTGTCTGTGCTCTGCACCACAAACTAGTGGCACTCAGATTGCAGTCAGATGTCGTACTGTCTCTGTATTTGTATATTTAGTCAGATGTTGTGGCAAAATTATCTTAATCTCTCCATAAAGAATCCCTTTAGACATTCCTATTTCCAGGCAGAGAGTTGGATCTCCACCACGATCTAATTACTTGTTGCTTATTCCATTTCTGAAATGTCATTACAATTTCAGAAATCAGAGCTGCCAAATACACAAACTCTGCCTTAGCAGAAGACCCAAACAATGCAAACAAGGTGTTGTGTGTGTGTGTGTGTATATATGAAAGGAGAGGTTCTACTGATAATAAAGAATTAAAATAAAAATAAAAAAAAAACTCTGTATAAGGCCCAGAAAAAAGCATGTTTTGCTGGTCTATTCCAGCTCACATCACGGCTAATGGTTTCTCTTTTCCCCCTGCCCTTATTCAAATGAATCATGAAGTTCCTGGTGGTTTCCATGACGATAAGGGGGGATATTTATTATTCTGTCAATGCTGACTATTACCAAAGATGGTGATAACCAAATATTACGGATGGTTTTCAGAGAAGTTTCACTTTCTTACTGTGTTTCATTTACTTATGATGGAGATGTAGACATTGATTCTGACACTTCTGTAGGGATCTAGTGTGTCTCTGCTTTCATGTGAGACGAGAATACTTACCAGGCTTGTAGGTGTAAAGATGAACATTGATTTTGAGTGTTGTTTCAGACAGGAGGCTAAAAAAAGACTAATGTGGTGATGCAGATAAAATGCTTGAAAAGCTTTAGTTGCGTAATGTGTCTCGCATAGAGAAGCTGCATTTTAAAACAAATTTAATACATATTTGGATTGGTTGGAGCCAGTATCAGGGCACTGTTTTTTTGTTGTTTTTGTAGTTTTTTTTCACATTCTTTCATGGTCATTTTATCTCTGTTAGATTTTGTACACAATGAAGGAAAGAACACAAGGTATGCTAAATATTTTTAGGCTTTTAAAATTTTTTTAAAATATATTCTTTAAATTTGAGCAATCTATGGTTGAATTTTATCTAATTTTAATGTTATATATAATATAAAATGGCAATTTTGCATGATTTTAATCTGTGATTATAGGATTGACTTAATATTTAAGCTGATGGTTTCTTTGAACTTTTCTTTCAGAAAGCTTTACACAGGATTTGTCCTACAACCTCGACCAAATAAGAGAGAGAGAACAGCTTCTTAAGTCGGCTTTGCTGTATAGGTTTGACGGTTCCCACTCGCAACGCACCAACTCTGTGTGCTATCTGAGTATAAAGGAGCGGGAGCGATCGAACCAGTGCCAGCTGTGTCCTGGACTTTACCACACTATGAACTTCACAACCAAAGCAGACCGAAGGAGCCGCAGGACCTGGCTGGAGGTTGACATCACCTCATTTATTCAGCCACTCCTGAGGTTATGGAAGAACAACGTTTACCTGCTCGTCAATGTGTCCTGCCCAGAGGAGCAAAGAACAAGGAGCAATGGCCGCGTAGATGCAGTGGAGTTCTCTCTGAGGTCCCCTCCTCTCATTCTTTATCTCAATGACACAAGTAAAATCACCCACTATAGGTCGCTGGTTGGTGTCAATGAGGATCATAGGCCATCAAACAGATTTCAAAGGCGTGGTCAGAAGAAGAGATGGAAGAGGGAATCACCAAAGAGTAAAGGAGGACATAAAAATCTTGATGTCAACATGCCTGAGATTCTGTTTAACTCTGAAATCCCAACCAGCGAATGTGCTTTGTATGATTTCAAGGTGAAATTCAGTCAGCTTGAACTTGATCACGTAATTGTTCATCCGCCAAAGTACAACCCCAGGTATTGCAGGGGGATTTGCACGACCACTACGGGAAACATCTACAGTTCACCTCGACATGCCATGGTGCAAAGCTACATCTACGAGAACATTGACTCCTCTGTTCCCAGACCCTCATGTGTCCCTTCCCACTACAGGCCCCTCAGCGTTATTATATCAAATAAGGACGGCTCCCTGCACATGAAGGACATTGAAATGGTCGCCACCAGATGCACATGTCGTTAACTCCCCTCCCCCCTAAAGAAGTATCTGAGAAAAGTCATTGCTGGTGAATTATTTCCCACAAATTCTATCTGCAGACCAGATTCAGTGATTTAATGTATTTAGGAAAATGATGTACCAATAGGAAGAACTTAGAGCAGGAGTGTTTACTTATCCAACATTATTTTTAGCATAACATGGCCCCATATTTTCTTTTTGTTTAGACAGGAAAGGGTGCGAATGCAGTTTATGACAAATGCACTTGAATAGGGGAGAAAAGTGTGATGTTTGTTTCTTTTTGTGTTAATTTATTCTGTGTGGATGGATCTGTCATTCTTGAATTTAACATAGTTGACATATTTTAAGTAACCCTGTTCTGGAGAGGTAAAGTAAAAAAGAAGTTACGATCTTGTAAGCCTTTTATATATCGTTTTATTCCGAGGGATTACGGACAGCTTTCTGAGTGGCTGCTGTCTTCATAACTTTCAGAATGAAGTTTGTCAAGGTTTCAGCGTGTATTTATAACCTCTGGTTGCTAGGTGACATTATACATGTGAACTGACGATGTCTGTATTTGTACAGTATGACTTGATGTCTGTCTATGCAAGTTGGATGAATTCACTGTGTCTATGCTCAGTTTAAGGACATGTAAAAGATCTGGATAAAGTTTGAAAATTAAAAATATATATTGGATATATGCAGTGTCGTTCCATTTATGTTGGATCAATACAACCTCCAAATATAAAACACAATGCAGAACAGTTTCTGAGGTGTAAGCTGAACAAATTAAATGCTCTGACAGTACAAAACATTATAAATCCCAAAGGAAAGGCATGCTGTAAGACTGTGTGCAGTTACTGAGTAACTGGGAAAGCAGCCATAGCCTTGATGATGCTGAGGAATTTTGGGTCTAAAAGTATTTTAAGACTTTCTCCAAAAAATATAAGTTTCAAGGTAAATATGTTAAATGATGCCAAGTCATTGTAATACCTATATAGTCTGGCTATAGTGGTATCACATTTAGGCACTAGGATGCAGATGAAGTTTTTTTTTTTCTCCTTCCCATTTCAAATACATCTTTACCTCTTTTTTTTCTCCTATTAACTCACTCTTATTCCTGCTGAAGCATTTTTCAATATATTCTAGTCTCCTAATTGATTATAGAACGCATTTGTAATAATGACGTTTGTAAAAATTAAGTTAGGATTTTAGAAATCTAGAAACGTATTTTTTGTCATTGCACTCCAGTCCACCAGGTGGCGCCAATATACCTAATGTTAAGAAGCAACCCATGACATTTAACAGAGGAGCACCGACCGGAAGTCAATCAGGAAACACGGTGAAACAGGACGGTGAGTCTCAATGTCACAAATATATCCACGCAGTTAAGATTATATTTGTTTTTAAGGCAACTTTTTTCCATATATTAACACTTTTAAAAAACTAAATTAGGTTTGCTCGTTTTAGAAACCCACATTGTCCCGCTTGCTTTGTAAGTAATTCAGTGTGAGTTTATTCACATTAGCAGTTAGCTCTATAGTGCCAGATTATGCTAACGCAGACCGGTTGTGATTGTTTCGTAACATCTCCCACTTTCTCTTGTCTTTTTCTATTAACAAATTGTTTGGTTAAAGTTATGGTTTCAGCTATATATCTTTGGCAAGCTAGCTACATAACAGAATTCATGTAATCAACTTCTGATATAAAATAAAAGATGTTAATGTAGAAAAACAATTGTTTAAAAAGGATGCAGCAAGTATTATAAAGCTACAAACAGCATGAATATACATTGAAACCTAAACGTTACGGTCTCAAAAGACCAATTTGAATAAACTTTGAAAAAATAAAGAAAATAACCCTTTACATTTAAATTATTTTTAAATAAATTATCTTTAACACTTAAAGACTCATACATTTGATATGTAATCATTTCTGCAGATTGTCTAATTTTCTTTCTTAAATAATAATAATGAACTATGTATGGTATCTTTTTCTGTGGTATGATGTTTCAGATCATCTCCTTGTTGAACATGGGCCGCCACTTTGGAGATTTGACCAAGGTCAGGCATATAATAACATACAGCATATCCCCCTTTGAGCAGAAGGCTTTCCCCAATTACTTCTCAAAGGGAATTCCTAATGTGTGGAGAAGGTTCTCATCTTCTTTCTTCAAAGTTGCTCCTCGTAAGTTGTCACATTTGTTTTGATATTTCATCTTTTTCATTTAAAGCTGTTATAGAATACAGTATACATTTTATTTAATCGATTATAGTCGCTCATTAATTCAGTAAATGTTTAAAATCGTACAAATATTACAGTATCAGCACATAGAACATATGTTTTTAAAACTTTCTTTTTAGGAGTTAGCTTGATGATTTAGCTAAGTTAATAGACTTATAATCATCTGTGGCTGCAGGTGCCATATAGTCTGGTTATTCAGAAATTGCAGTTTAGCCATGTCACGTATATCATTAAAGGGTACAAAGGTGAAAATTACATTGAACATGTAAACAGTATTGCTGATAAATATCTGACTCAAAATTATTTTCCATGATCATTGGCAAAAAAGAAAATTAAAGCTATGGAAACTATTTTTGTTTGAGCTAACATGTCATAATATATATTTTTGATCATTTATTGTTTGGCAACATAAATATCTCCATGGTGAGGAACTCCTGCTGATTTGTTTTCTGGTGTTTTACAGCTATGATCCTCATGTATTTGACCTACACTTGGGGCAACAGTGTCCATCAGCAGGGCAAGAGGAAGAATCCCACTGACTATGAAAATGATGAATGAATTTCCGCCACTTCTCAGAAAGCTGCCATCTGATATTTCCAACTCTACATGTAACCAATAAAGATGAAAGATGTTTATGTGGAATCAGTGTTTTTGTTTATAATGTTTCTTTTGGGTGAGTTTTCATTCAGTGTAGCTGTGAAATTCTCCTTTTTTACACATTTTAACACAGCAAAAACATTGACTTGATATCAAAACAAATGCTGTATAGATTATCTTTAAAGTAGTATAGTAGTGTATTTGGTTTAGTCTTCTTTGATGGATTAGTGACTTGTCCTGGGTGTACCCCATCCTCCTGCTAGCTTATTGCTGACAGCCTCCAGCTTTCTCGTCACTGAACTCAGCTGGTACAAAAAATGAGTGGATGCATAGAAAGTTAGTCTTGTTACAGAACTGCATTAATAAAGGTGCTGGAGCATATCCCAGCAATTATTGTGAAATAGGTAGGGTACACCCTGGACTGTTTGCTAGTCTATCACAGAGAGACAAACAACCAATTAACCTAATGCATGAAACTTGATCAATGCTCAAACCACTGACAGACTTGCTTTGAGGCTACAGGGCCACCCACTCTTCAGCCCCTAAATAAATATTTAAGATTAAAAAATAAAAGTGAATGTGGAAAGAAATATAAGTTGTATTTTCTACCTCCATAGGGACATAATAACCTTTCCATAAAGCTAAAGGGTGAAGGGGTAGACATGTGGGGCATAGAAGCTGAAGCAGTCTGACTGGGAACTGCTAAACCCTGGATGACATGAGAGGCTTTGTAGATTCAAACTGAAACAAGAGATCTGATGTAACTTTGTCCTAAACCATTATGGGGTTTAAAGACCAACAATGGAACTAAAAGCCCCTCAAAACTACACTGATCTCCACTTTTCTGGTTTTAATGAGGACTCGAGCAGCAAAGCTCAGAAGTAGCTACAGTTGTCTAATTAATATTTTCAGGAGGAGTATTCCAAAAGCTATATTAGTAATACAATGAGTAGTTGTTGACACATTATT
>JBAMIG010000007.1:19771333-19783368 GCA_037177335.1 Kiunga ballochi
CTTTCTTTTCATTGGGGGGCGGTCCCAAATGGCTCTTTGAGTAAAAAAGGTTGCCGACCCCTGGGTTAGGTTTACCCTCTGTGTTTCAGTCCTCTTGCTGTCTTTGGTTCACTTGAGGCAATCTGAAAGCTACATTTGTAGGTGGACCATAGTTTGCTTCGTGATCCACATTAGATGAAACGCCTCACTTTCTGAGCAATCAAAGCCACCCACAGTTGCCAAAGTACTTTTACACGCTCGCTTGTAATGCAGATGGTGCTGGTTAGATTTCACACTCAGCCATCTTGTTTATGTGTGTCCGCCACAGACTGTCAGGATGTAAATATCCATGATGCTGCTATACATTAAAGAATAAATTAATAACCAATCAGATGCTTACTTGAGTAGAGTAATTTAACTTGTGGCATCACTTTTACTTATTTTTATTTTCCAGGAGCTGTTCTCTGCTTGTAACCCCATTGTGACCAAGCCGAAGCCAAAAGTGGAACTTCCCAAGGAGGAGACTCCCGCAGAGCAGAACGGTCCTGTCAACGGACAGGAAAGAGCCACAGAAGAAACTGCAGACAAAGGGGCGACCGACAACACAGGCAATCCAACTTCAGACACCACAGAGAGCAAGCCTGACATGGACCTTGATTAAAGCAAGCCATTGCACCCTGAAGCAAAGCTGAGCAGGAACAGGAGCCGACTGGGTCAGACTGAGATGCAGCCTGTCTGCATATCAGAGCTGCTGAAGTGTTTAAGGAACTGTACTCCACAATAAAAAGCAGGCAGGGTGTCGAGCACACCGAGCCTTGTGGTGGTACTTCTGTCTGATGACATAGCATGTACTCTCTCTCTTTCTGGATGACTAAAATCAAAAAGCCAGCTGCAATAACTCTGTTTGACAATGAGCGCTGTACACATGATGGTATTTATTTCTGTTGTGTGCTCTGTAAGTGTTCTGGTCTGTGTCACGGTATGGTTTTAATAAAGTGATTGAAAATCTCTTGCACTATGATTACCGCTGTTGTCCAGAAAATTAGTAACACTTGAGGGGGGTAGAATAAGGTTTAACTTACCTTCCTTATTTTTCTCCATCACTACAATAATTCTGCATCTATCCATCCATTTTCTAATATTTCTGCCTCTTTTTTACAGTTATTTATATGGTTACGAGGCATGTGTAAAGTTAAGATGTTTTTAAGGTGTATTTAACTGGTTCAGAGGAAACTTATAGCATGTAGAAACCAGTGTTTCCAGGTATGACTGCCCTACATGTCTGATACACATTCCTACTCATAACACACCTGGTTGACATTAACTTTCATATCAAGCTCTATGCAAGTCTGCAAAGAAGCCATTCAGGTGTTTTGAGGTGATATTTGTGCTATAGTAAATCAATGAAATGATCTTGACACTTTAGTTAGAATCTGTAGTTTATCTATAAATGCATCCTATTTGACCCTAGCTTAATAGCTATTTTTTCCAATTTAGCAACCAATTCATCCTTATTTTTTCTCATTAATTTCTTAATGTAATAATATTTTACTGTCCTAAATGAACTGGATAAAAAAAAGTTCTGATATTGATAAGGTATGGTGGTGACTTGATCAAAGCTACTAGTTAGCTTCATCGGTTAGCATCTTGTTCGGCTAACGTCGCTTCCGGTGTGAGCGAGCGCTGTTCGCATCACATGATCTCAGCAGATCCTGTATTTTTTCGACAGAGAAAAAGCTGCAGATAGTCCGGATCAGAGGAGAATCTGTGTATGTTAACTTTCGCTGTTCTTTTTATTTAGAAATAACTCAAAATGTCGCTTAAAGCGTTGCGTTTAAGTTGTCTCAACCTTTTTAACGGTTTGTTTAGCAGGCGTGTAAAATGATTAAAACAGTGACATCGTTGTACCTTTGTGAATGATGTAGTTAACTCGAGGAGTCTAAAGTCTGATTTAGGTGTGTTTGGTCCAGATTTGCTTCTTGGTTATTCATACACGTTAACATTTCGTCTTTTTTTGTGTTAGTTTCCTCCAGTACAATGAAGCTAATCATCCTGAATGACTACGACCAGGCAAGCGAGTGGGCTGCAAAGTATATTAGAAACAAGATTTTACAGTTTAAAACTGGCCCCAATAGATACTTCACTCTGGGGCTTCCGACAGGTAAGACTATGATGCATCTTTGGGCATTTCTGTCCTATTCTGCCCTCCCATCCCGGATTAATTTAGTGTTTGATTAGTGTTTAGTGTGAGTGTCAGTAGAAAAAAAAACATTGCATAACAGGAAAAAAACTGAAATCATTATGTGTAACGAAAATATCAGTATAAAAAAAGGCTTACTTTTCCATTTCAGACATTGTACAGTATTTTTGGCTTGCACACTACATATGAGGGTAGCCTGTGTTTATCGCTATCTATGAGAAAATGAGGGGTGATAAGGAAAAAATAGCATGACAGTCAACTGTCTTACTCTGTTATCATCAGTTTGTGATAAAAACATGCATAAAGGGAAATAAGTAAGCTGAATCCAGCTGTTTTTCTGTTGCACTGTGGACTGGACTGGTCAGTAGCACTAACATCCAAGTTAATTCCCCTTTTCTACGGGACCAATAACCATGCAAAGACCCAATAAAATAGTTAAAATCTTAAGTAGAAATTAGGTTCTACTATTCTATCCTGGGTTTTGCAACTATTAAGAATTTACATGTATTTATTTGCTTGAACTGTGATCTACAGCAATGAACACAGTTTGAGTACAAATCCAAGATAAGTTTTAAAAACTATTAAAGCCTGTAGTAAACATATTCTCATAATTATATTATATATATCATAATTTTTATATATATATATATGAAAATTCTCAGAATTTGTATTTGTGTTTCTAAAACCACACAAAAACTCAGTATTAAACTTTAATGGGATTTGCACTAAAAAGATCTTGAGTGTGAAATCTGCTTCTTTGCAATAAAATCCATAATAAAATCCAAATAACATAAATATTTTAGAGAAAACTGATAAAACTTTAGAAAAGTTGAGAAGTCCTAAAGCATTCCTTGTTTCTCTTGCCTCTCTTAGGAAGTACACCTTTAGGTTGTTACAAGAAGCTAATCGAGTACTACAAAAATGGAGAACTCTCATTCCAGTATGTGAAAACATTCAACATGGACGAATATGTTGGTATGTTCCTCATTTTGAAACTGCACATGTAGGAATCCTGAGAGGAATGGTCTTGTGTAAGAACTTGCTTTTCAACTCATTTCCAGGACTTCCCAGAGATCACCCTGAGAGCTACCACTCCTTCATGTGGAACAACTTATTCAAGCACATAGACATAAAAGCAGAGAACACACACATCCTGGATGGGAATGCGGCTGACCTGCAAGCAGAGTGTGAAGCCTTTGAGGAAAAGATATTGGCTGCTGGGGGGATCGAGCTCTTTGTCGGAGGTCAGGAGGGCGCTGTGATAAGAGTAAAAATACTGTGATCGATGAAGCACAGGTATTGAATGATTACATGCTCGTGATTGAAGAAGAGCTAAACGAATGTTTGTGTGATGTTTCAGGTATTGGACCCGATGGTCACATTGCATTTAATGAGCCAGGTTCAAGCTTGGTTTCTAGAACCAGAGTAAAGACTCTGGCAAAGGACACTATCATGGCTAATGCCCGGTTCTTTGATGGAGATCTCTCAAAGGTGCCCACAATGGCTCTGACTGTGGGAGTGGGCACTGTCATGGATGCGAAAGAGGTACAGCTCCTGTATGAAAGTTTGTCACATGTCGTATTGTTTTCTCTCTCTCTTTTATTTACTTATTTTTATCAAAAAGGGCAGTTCTTCAAATGATCCTACTCCTCATTTGTGAGGCGAGATCAATCTCTGTGAAGTTGCAAAGCAGTGTATTGAGCTTTAACTGTTTTGGTGGAGCTCTTGTCATTTAGATGATATTTCCATTACCTTCACAGGTCATGATCCTCATCACCGGAGCGCACAAGGCATTTGCTTTATACAAAGCTATTGAGGAGGGTGTAAATCACATGTGGACCGTGTCTGCATTCCAGCAACACCCGCAGACCGTCTTTGTTTGTGATGAAGATGCCACCCTGGAGTTGCGGGTCAAGACGGTGAAATACTTCAAAGGTAGGAGAACATCACAGAGCATGCTTAGTTTTCTGTCAGATGTGTGCATCGGGAATGATCGAGTAGGTTGCATGAAAAAAAAGTATATTGATCACAGAAAACTTTTATGTTTTTTTTTCTGTCTGCAGGGATGATGCATGTGCACAACAAGCTGGTGGAACAGCCTCCTGCAGAGCTCAAGAAGAACTGATAAGATCTCATTCTCTATGGATCATGAGGCATTTTTCTGAGAAATACACTCCAATGATTCCTTCATCTTCTGGGGGACATATCCGCTACTAATCTTTTAAAGAGATAATTAGGTGCTGGAGTATTAATTTTTTTAATTGCTGTTTTTACAGCTTTTCTTCTTTTTGTTCTTTGTAATAAAGTGATTTTGATTTCTAAGTTTGTTCTTAATCACATGACGACGACGTATGTTGCATTTAGGGACTCCTTGTAAACCTTTAGGTTTGCGTTTATAAAAATAAGTAAGTGTTAAAACAAAGGTTTGAATTAGCAGTGCTTCACAAGAGTATGATATCTCAATTAAAAATAAAAGGCATTATTCCCATTTGATTTGATAAAAGAAAATCTAACTAAAAGTCCACATTAAGCTTACGCATTACGTTATCAGTAGGCTATTTATTGAAATAGCCTACTGTGCGTGTAAATTAACCCATTCAGACAAGGGTATAATCATCTTTAAATGTTTTCATATCAACAGTGGTTTTGTTTGATTATCAGTATACGGACAGTTTCAAATGAATATAGTTCAACCCATCTTTGCTCACGCAGTCTCTTTAAAAAGACCGAAGTTACCGACGACAATTGAACGCAGCACTGGCGACCGTACTGCAACTGAAGTCAAGCGAGGAAGAAAGAGATGGCCGACTAGGAGGCACCTTTCACTCTGATACTTCTGCGGCAAGATTATATTTAGGAAAGACTCTTTCCCCGCTGAAGTTGGAAGAGGACGTTTTAAATACCGGTTTCTACGATGGCTGAACAAAATAGTAACGTTAGATATCAAGAGGTAGGTAACAGGTTGCCAGCTCGCGGGAATATGCTAACGGTTAGCTGCAGCCCAGTGAGCTAACATTAGTCAACATTAGCATGTCAACGAGTACAGCACAACGAGCTCATCCGACATTTACTTTCGTGTGTGCTGGCCCGAAGAGACAATATACACTGTAAACTTATGTATTCAGGGGAAAAAAGAGTGCGCAAGGACTGTTACAGTGCATGCTAAAATATATTTGTGACATATAGCTGGTGTGAGCTTGTTTTTAATCTGAAGCTAGGTACTCGTAACGCATGCTGGCTCTGGTCCTGATTGTCAGTAACTAAACGGACACATCAGCATCCAGACTGATGGGAAGACGCTGCTCAGTCACAACTACTAATGTTGGGGGAAGCCACGGACATAGCAACATTTGATTAGGTAGTAAATACATAGCGAGTACTTGGACACTTATGCTGGGAAAATGAGTCTCTGTGAAACTAGTATTGGTTTTAGTTACTGCATCAAGTTATAGGAATCCTGACCTTTCAGAATAAAATGTAAAACAATCCCTTTTATTAATGTGAACATAAAGGGCCTGCTGGGACTTTTCGTCTGAAATGAGGTTCTTCTACCATAATTTCACATCGCTCATATAATAATATTTAAAACTATTTCAAGATAAAGATATTAATCTGAAAGATCCTGATAATTCACACATGTTTGCTCTTACAAATGCATTTACACTGAGTAATATAAATCATGATTTTACTCAGATGACTGTTTTTGGCCTAAAATAATCACTTATGTTGCAAATATATTTCCACGTGATAAACAGCATTTCCTTTTTATGGCCAATTCTTTCACTTCTGTATTTTCTTTCTTTTTGCTTTTTTTTGCTCATTTTGCAGAGCAAAACATGTAAAATGTAACAAAATGTTTTGCCAGTAAATAAAAAGCATTGCCGTGAATAGTTTTATATTAGTTTAGTTTTCTCTTGTAGACTAGCTGTGAACAATAAGAAGCAAATTATAATTAACTGGCAGAATTATAAGATTCTTTTATTATGGTTTGTTTGTTAGAATAACATGCCATTGGAAGTCCATTTAGAGCATTGTTTATTATTATTGATAAATATATAAAATGAGGAGTGCATTTTATAGTAATATGTGGGCTTAATGTTTTATGTAATGGTTGGAGGGTTATGTAACAGCAGATGTAACCTGTTTTTGGTGAGGAGGGGGAAAACCCTTAAATGTACCCCTTTTAGAAAGATGCCCCAGATTATGGTTGCATTTATTTTGTAATGCATAAAAGCAACTGGAAATCAACCAAAATATTTAATTTTTAAATAATCAAGATAACCAAGAAAACATCATTTAAGTTCAACTCTTATTTTTTCCATCTGTTGTTATTCCCTCAGCTGGTGAATGAGGAAGAGCATACCCAGCCTCCCCCAGAGGCTCCCACCCAGGATGCCCCACCACCTTACAGCAGCATTTCTGCAGGAAATGCAGGTTGGCAAACCCACTATTTTCTCTATTTTCACCGTCCAAAAACTCAACTCAGTGCATATGTAGGAGTACTACACACTGATTCAGCTTATAAATCTGTTACTTTGTTGTATTAAAGCAGCATGAATACAGGCAAAGCACATCTGATGCATTTGTGTTGTATTTGAAATGGAACAAAGGAAATTCATACACACACCCGCATCATCCTGTAAGGAGAACGATGGATGTTGAAGAAGACTTTAACCATAACGGTGCTTTAGCTTTTTATCTGTTCATCTTGAGGTTTGGATTGAAGACGGTATCTAAAAAAAACCCAAACATCATCATAAGGATATCATATAATAATAAAATACAGTAATGTATCATACCTGAATTATAATTAACTAATAATTCAGTTAGTATTTTTTATATTTATTCTTTTTGTTATGGATCATTGAAGCTGCAGCAGAGCTGCTCTAGTGCAAGTCAAGTGTCATGTTGCTAATCTCTCCTCTTAAGAGGGCATAAGGTAACATGTTGCATCAGACTGCTCTTCCTGGATGAGTTCATTGATCTGACTCAGTGCTGTAAGTGTCTGAACAACACAAAGGGAGGGTTCCTGGAGGCCTGCCAGATGACCCAGATTAAGGTCCTGGCTTTTATGTGGAAAGCATAAACGGTAATGGACAGTTATGGCTCTGACTCCTTTCTTCCCGTCATAAATCAGGCCTCCTCTTTCTGGTTTTCAAATTCACAGCTGTTGCTTTTTTTCCTTTTTCACAGGAAGTGAAAGAGGATTTTAGCGTGAGCAGATGAGCCAGCATCACAGCTTGTTAATAAGCCTTGTTTGCCTTTTATTTGCGATTTTTTTATTTCTATTTATTTATTCTAAATGTTTGTGCTGAAAGGAAAGGATCAACAGTTTCTGTTTACAATGAATGAAAAATAAACACAGTTTGTCATCCAAGAAAAACATTGTATTAAAACATTGTATCTTCCTTTTTCTCCAAACTTCCTCAGACATGTAAATAACAGGAAAGGACTTTTTGTTGTGATCGGCGTATTTTGTATTTCATCTATAGGAATTCATTTCATTGCTTATCTCATATGTAGATTTCTTTGAGTACAAAGAAGATGGAGGAAGCTTTCCTAACCCTCCATCCTACAGTGTTGCCACCACTTTACCCTCCTATGATGAAGCTGAAAGAAGCAAAGCAGAGGCGGCCGTCCCTCTGGTTACTGGAAGAATCTCGGTACGTCTCTGCTTTTTACAGGCTTCTCCGTTGTCTGTTTGATATGACAAGGCAACAGAGATAAACTAAAACCTTTTTATTTCTTTGTTTTTGCAGGAGGAAGATTTTGTGGCCAGAGATGACTTTGATGATGCTGATCAGCTGCGAATAGGAAACGATGGCATCTTCATGCTCACCTTCTTCAGTAAGACAAGATCAAAGAAATGAGAGTACAAATGTGAATCTCTTTGCTACAAGCGGACAAAATGCAGGAAGAAGACGTATGAAGCAAAGTGCATTGTGGGTTCATGCCACAGCAGCGTGGCTAAAAGCAGAGATGAGGGCTCTAGAGGAGTGAAATGGCTCACGGTGGAAGAATGTGGTGAAGTTCCATTAGTAAAGCCTGATTTCTGATGCAGCTCTGTGTTTTGCTCTTATGTAATGGAAAAGTTGATCTGCATGAACCAATAGATGAGCAAGTTTTCTCTGTGGCTTGTCTTCATCTGTAATTGTTGCGGCGCCGCCTCTGGTGATTTGTTTGATTAGTGCAAGGTCCACAAACTTGGTCCGCAAGGTTTCAGTTCCCAACTCGGCACAGTCCCAAATGGTACCGAGCCTCGTGGACTATCCTATAAATGCATAGCTCCACATTCCTATACTTATATATCATGTATATTCTATAAACAGGTTATAGTATTTGTATGAATGTGTCTCAGGCAGAGGTCTGTTCTGACATAAGAAGCTAAAGGCATTTTCTTCCAGCGGGGGAATGTGGATCAGAAGTGTTCTCCGGCTTTGACTGGATGGCTCTGATGTTCCTGTCAGATCTGTTTCCCGTAAGGGCGGTGTAGTGTCAGTCGAACCTCATCAGCACATATTTCCAGCCATTCCTGCTTGTATATTGTTCAGTCTATAAAACCTCACGCTGATTGTTGAAAGCAGGAGATGAGTGCATGAGAAAGTTGCGACTTCATGTCGTACACAGTCTTTTCTCAGCTTTCTTTTTATGTCTCCTACGTGAATAATGAGCTCACTGAAAATACCATCTAATACCAGCGACTCAGAGCATTATAACCCCTGCATGCATTTGTTTTTAATGTCCTGTTTTAATGATCCTCTTTGTGTCATCAGTGGCATTCCTCTTCAACTGGATTGGTTTCTTTTTGTCCTTCTGTTTGACCACATCGGCCGCTGGTCGCTACGGAGCCATTTCTGGCTTCGGCTTGTCTCTTATCAAATGGGTTCTTATTGTCAGGGTAAGAGCTATTTGCTGAATATGTTGCTTAAACCACCAGTGGGCAGCTCCATAACCGTTGCTTCTTTCTTGCAGTTTTCCACCTATTTCCCTGTTTCCTTTGATGGGCAGTACTGGTTGTGGTGGGTGTTCCTGGCCCTTGGTAAGTGACACATTATTTTATATGAAGTGTAGCACTGATGCAAGCTGACATTATGAACTGGGTGGCAGAAACTCGGGTGATGAAGTGTGTTGTCTAATTACTGGAAGGTTGGTGGTTCCACCTTGGTCTTTGGACAAGATGCTTCTTCCTCCTTGCTTCCACTGGTGTAAGAAGCCAATCACAGTCTAAATGAGGAGTAAATGAATAATTGATATAATGTAAAGCATTTAAGTAACCTGTTAAAAAAAAAGCCATATAAATGATTTATATCTACAGACTTACTGTGTTTGAACACAGATTAAATGTTTTCTATTGGATCAGAATCAGGATGATTATGTTTGCCTCTTCTGTGTTTTCAGGCTTCATGCTGTTCATCAGAGGCTTTGTGAACTACTCCAGAGTGCGCAAATTAGTTGATCCCGCTTACGCCACTCTTCCCAGAACAAGGGTGCTTTTTATCTATTAGTGGTAAGTTATATTAGTTGTGTGAACGCCTGATGTCACACTCATGCAGGTTTAGACAAATTTGTTGCTCTGGCTGGAAACAAGTGTTGAGGAGAAGCAGGAGTAATCATGGAAAATCAGATATTATTATCTTGCTAAGATAAAGATCAGTCACAAGTAGGGGTGGGCAAGAAAAAATACCTCTTTTTCAATTTCACAATAACAATAATCTGATAATATTATTTAAAATGTTTTGGGTTTTTTGTTTTGTTTCTTTTTACCTTTTCCTACCTGTTAATTTAGTCATTTTTAAAAACATTTTTCAAACACATTAAGGCTTTAGTAGCTCACCATAGTCTCATTCAGCACAGGTGGAAACCGAACCATTTCCAGGTATACCTACCATGGAGGCTGTGTTGTTATTTAGATGCCGGTGAGTCCTGGCTGCTAATTGGCTGAGATTCTCGCTGCATGGTCACATGACTGAATGCAGTTCACTGATTGGTCTCTGAAAGCATTCATTCTGCAAATGATAACTTTTATTTTTTCCTCATTTACTGTAGATGTGCCATTTATTTTCTAGGTATAAATACTCAATAATGTAAAATTGCACATCTTCAAAGCAACATATACGATATTATCTCAGACTATATATATATTGCCCACCTCTTGTCACAAGTTTGTTTGCCTTTATTTTAATCTTTACGAAGTCAGGACCACTTGCAGCTTTGACTGGAATCTAAGCTGGAAGTATTTTCTGGATCTCCTTGACTTGATATTAATGATATGTGATTTTTTAGCTGGACCTAAACTTTAAATGTGCAGCACAGAAACCAGTGTATGTTACTCAGACCGGTTAAATAAAATGACTAAAGTAGTTAATTTGCCTTTGGGCAGTCATGACTTTTGCACTTGTTTGAGCAAATCCAGTAAAACCACAGATGAGTTAATCCAAATCTTATTTGTGCATCTCTCCACGCTACAAACTCAGGATGTGAAAAGGAAGCTTTCAGATTCACGGCAAGTGATTTGGCCAGAAATCACTTGGAAGAGCTCCAGATAAAGACGACTGAAAACCGTAAAATATTCAGGAATTATGTCACTTTTTTGTCTTTATTAATGAAACATGGTTAACAGTAATAGTCCCTTAGTGTACGCATTAGCGGCGAATGTTAAGTGCTATTTACATCTGTCTGTAATGTATGAGTAATGCCTTATATTATTTGATGGTAACATATGAGCATGCATCTGCCCATGAGGTTTATCAGTAAGGAGAGTGTGATGTTGGCAACACTCAAAGCTAACAGGTATTAATTAGTGCAACACTGTAGATCTGCCATAGCATGCAACATCTTTGTAATCTGCACTGATGTCACTTAATGGTTCTATTAGGCTGTTTTTAGATACCAGGTGCACAGAAAATAGCAAGCTGTTAGTACTATAGCTGAGTTATCACATGTATATTTCCCTCACCTGTTGGCTTTATGTAGCGCTGCCTACTATCTGGCCACAAGGGGGCAGTGTCGCTTCCAGTGAATCATCATAAGAGCATTTTCACAAGAAAAAATAGATACTTAGAGGGTGTCAGAGGAATAGGGACATGCGCACATGAACTCTGAGTCAGAAGTTACAATTTTCTTAAAAAATATTATTACTTAAGTTACAGAAGTGGTTTTAAAAGATCATGACCTGCAACCAGTCATAACATGAACCTAAATGAGACGAGCCAAACCTCAGAGCGGCTCCACGTGGCAAAGAGAGATTCCTTTTTTCCACAGCGATTTAAAAATCCTGAACTCATTTCCTGGTCCGTGTCTTTGAAAAGCTCCTTTTAAATCTTACACACTGACTGTCAGTGGAAATGCATCCAATTATTCAGGCTTAAAAATGACTGAAACTCCACTACTGGGTTTTTGCCTTAAGATTTAACCATCATATGGGAAGTTATTTTCTTCTTGGTTTAAAGACCTTTCTACATGCAGTGTACAGAGTTTGCAAACGCATAGTTCCCATCAGTTCATGAGGTCATACATATTGATTTGGAAGGTTGTGTAGGGTGTTGCATACTGTTCCAATCATCAGGTAACTTTGTATTTGAGTCATGGCTTTGATTACAGACCAATTCTGCTTGTTTCTATGTGATGTAGAGATGCAACTTTGGGGCTTTGTTGTTATGAAACTGTACAGAAAATGTTTATTGTTAAATAAATGTCACTTTCAATGCATCTTCTGCTTTGGATGAGTTATTATAGCGCCACCGTTCATGATTGTTTGCAGGGACGATATGCAGCGACACTTATAAAGGAGAAATTAAGACTGAAACACTGAGGTCTTGTTTTTATTTAGTATTTATCTGCAGAATCACAGCATCCT
>JBAMIG010000007.1:19835539-19850131 GCA_037177335.1 Kiunga ballochi
CAAACAACAGTCAGGACCCGTCCCCCCACCCGAAGGCGGAGGGAGGCTACCCTTTCGTCCACCAGGGTGAACCCCAACGTACAAGTACCAAGCCGGGGGGCAATTAGTATGCCCACACCCGCTCGGCGCCTCTCACCGGGTGCAACGCCATAGTGGAAGAAGGTCCAACAACCCTTCCCCACATGTTTTATTAAACACTGCATCTACTCTATATATAGTTTATTTATGTTTTATATTTGTGTTTAGAATATATTACTGTGTTTAGATGCATATGAGTCTGTTTTACTAATGAATTCCTACTTATTTTATTCCTTCATATTATTATTATTTACTTTTACTGATCCTAAAGCTGAAGTACCTACTGGCAAATAGAACTTCCTTGTACTTGGCAAATAAAGTTAATTTTTTAATTTAAGAGTTTCTATCTTTGTAAATAGTCTATAATCATAATTTAGTTTGTTTAATGCACCTTTGGAGGTGAGGCATCACTTATTTCCCATATGAAATTGGAGTGTAACAAAATGGACTTACAGCAAATATATTTTTTTGTTTCAATAAAAAAAACAAATTGTATCAATAACCAGTTATTGTTAGTTGCATCTACTATTTTTTTTTAGTTAAGCATTCAATATAAATAAAAAGCATGACTTGGTGTTTTTATTTCAGTCCACAGTTTTTTCTAATTATATATTATATATATAACGTCCTCAAATCCATGCAAACTGTTACTCAATGTCTTTTATCCCTTCTGCTGTTAAGCTGCTCCACTCAGACCTGACTCCTTTTTAATGATGTTCTCTTCATATTTATTGCTTTTATCCTTACCATACATATATTCGCTTATTTTCTCATGTGTTATTGATAAATGACCGTATGCATAGCTGAGAAGCTATAAATTTATTACCCCTTGGGGATAAATAAAGTTTTGTCTGATTCAGATTTTCATTTAGAGAAAGATGAGTCAGTAATAGGAGGATCAATATTTGAGATGTTACCAAAGCCAAGCTAGATCTCTTTATTTATTTAATGAGATGATTTGGAAAAGATAACATGTATTTACAATTCCTTATCTTGATGTAACTCCTGCATTCTGCACTCTGCCCTAATTGTTATAGGATGGATTATTAAATTGTGTTTTTGTTTAGGTATCAGGGGAATCCACCTTATTCACTTAATTTGCATGACACCAAAAGACCACAAAATGCTTTTAAATGAGTAAAATACAACTTAAAGCTTTTCTGGTGGTTGTTCCTAAGTTGCCTCCTTATGTCAAATCTGTAAAACACTTTGTTTAACCTTGGATGATATAAAGACGTTTGTGAATTATAAAGGTTTTCATCCTACAACAGGAATATATATATATATATATATATATATATATATATATATATATTCTTCTTTCTTCTTCTCAAAAAGTTGGATCCTAAATGTGAGACAGACTTTTTCAGTCCTGAACCACAGTGTTCTAGTTTTTTTTCCTTTTAAATCAAGTTGTATAATGCATCACGCTGAGGAAAAGCGGTGTCCTGTTTCAGCTCTTTCATGCCAGCACAGGACCGGTCAGCCTTAAAAGACCTCATTCAGGTAATTTTAAACAAACAGGAAGAAAAAGGGGGTAGAGAAGGATGAGAGAAAGAAAGTAGAGAGTAGGGAGATGCAAAGGCACTCCCAAAGGCAGTGAAGAGGCAGCTGGCTCAGAGGTGTGTATGCCCTATTTTTAGCTTCCCCCATGAACATCTCTTGCTCAAACAGCTGCTGGATCATTGTAACACTACAGAAATAGGGAAAACGTAGCCCACTGTCTTTGCAGACAAACGAAAAATCCAAACAGGAAGACTTAAACTCCAGTCCCACTCAGGTGCTGCAGCTGTCATTGGCTTAAAGTTGAATCCCACCCCACGGTGTAGCGTCTGCGTAAACTGTTTTCACTGATGCTGAGATTCTTTTACACATGGACACAAACACAAGTCATATGACATAGCCTGATGCACACAGCCTGCAGCCTGACAAGCAAGATAGCTGTAAATAGCCTCTGTCCGCCCTATGTGAGTAATGTATAGGGGGGCACGACAGCCAGGAACAGCAGTCAAAGTAGGTCATTAATGACAGGCGGGGCTCAGATGTCACTGTGATGTCCTGTGGAAGGGCAATGTATCTTTCCTCTTTACCAGCAGATATACTGCTTTCCTACAAAAACAGTGGTTTGTCTCTGTTATAACATGATATTTTATTCATGAGGTGCTTAAGGAAATCTTAGGAATTCAACTGCATTGTGGCTTCAGACTGAACAGCAGCAACATCTATTTCTGTTGCTGCCAGGACAAAAAACACATTTGATGCCTCTTTGAAAAATAAATGAAAATGTTCCTGAGCTGCGTTTAGACTCCAGCTGGAACCAATTTAGAGCTGCGATAAGAAGTTCTGCTATACGTAGGTACGGGAGTGTCTTCATGAGCCACCCAGAAGTAAGAAAAGAGGTTCTTTCATTTATTTAGCAAATATTAAATATTTACAGGATTCAATCTGCTGGCAGAGGAGGACCAGGCAGAACAAACTGTGGGTGGGAAAATGGTAAAGTTGCTTCATGTGAATGTTTCGAAAAGCATCTGATGGAGGACTGCCTGCAGCTCTGCATATATTTTAGTCCTAAATGGTATTTGTAGCCTTACAGGCAGGCATGACTGAGTCAACACTGTGTCCATTTGCATTTCCTGCTGATGCCACATGGCAAATGTGGTTAAATCACCTGAGTATGAGGTGAGCTGTTGGTATATCCCTTTAAATACACATGGCTAGTCTTAGCAGAACTGCAGCTGTTCCAGTTGAGCCAGTTCGACTTGAGTGCTGTGTTTTTTCCTTCCCACCCAAGCTGCAGTCTCCCCTCTCACATTTACTGTGTGAAAGAAAGCCAACTTCTATTGAAGCTACTCAATATACCTATAAAAAGAAAGAAAAATAACATAAATGAGTCACCTGGGAAATGCTGCAACTGTGACAGCCACTAACTTTTAGGTGGAGGATTAATCTCCACTGAAAGGGAGAAGTTAATTACGCAGCTTTGACACACCTAATGTAGCGTTCCATTTGTGGCTAATCCTCGCTGAACTGCGGCACGAGGATTATGCATTTTGACTGACACCTTGTTCAAATTAAACTGCTGAAACATGACTTCATTTATGCCGAAGCACACAGGCGCACACGCCACAGTCAAATGATCAAACAAGGCAGTAGACAGAGGGGGCAGAAAGAGACCCACTCCCTCCAAAATAAATAAATAAATAAATAAATAAAAATAAAGATGATAAAGCAATGTTGAGACAGATCACATTCAGTGAATTAGCAGCGCCCTCAATAAGACAGCACTTTAAATAAAACATTAAAGCTGTAGAAGAAGGCGCTCCTCTATATGCAGAAACTTGTGGCAAGCAATGATAATCTGAGAGACTGCATAGCCAGCTCAGAGGCCTCCCTGGGGAGGCCCTTCCCTTTGCATCAGATACTCTGCATATCAGAACCATCAAACATGGGCTCCCACCCGACAACACAAGGTCCCCGTCATGGAAGCCAGACTCACTGTTGGTCTGTGAGGAGACGATAACCACTTATGTGTCGACTTCCTTTTCTTTGAAAGAATGATGGAGGATCAATCACCTACGCTTAAAAGCATGGCACTTATCAGGTGTTTAAATGTCAGGAAAAAAACAACTCAAATGCTAAAATCAAGTCTTGTTTTGATATGTTTCTGCTGCAAGAGTCACTGTGACAGGCTTGGGGGAATGGGCCGGATTCAGCGTTGATGTGAGCATTTAAATAAGTCATAGTCTGTTCTGTTGCTCTCAGTCTCTGTAAAAGCCATGTGTACATTTTTAGAAATCCCCGAGTTCTGCTGACGTGGAGACAGACATGAAAGATTCATATTTGTTTAAAAAATTCAGACTGATGTCCTGAGCTTACAGTGCATAGCTGGTATTGTTAAATTATTCAATCTTGGGATGCAAGACTGGGAATTTGGGGTTATGAGTGTGCAGCTGAAAATCTCACACAATTAAACTGACTGGATGAAAACAAATGATTTATTCTATAGACACACAATTTCCTGATAATAGCTATGGTGTCCAACAAATGCTGCTAACTTACTCTCAGAGATAAGCAGCAAAGAGATGGAGGATAAGAATGTGCTTAGAAAACTCAGCTTTGATTTCCAGTGCTCTCAGTGTGTACGCTTCATAGGAAAACGCTGAGCAGGTCCTTGAACGCACCAGCAGGGGGAGACCACGTCACATCAGTGTTGCAAATATTGATTCTCTCCCAATATCCCCTTTTTTTCTACATTTTTTATCTATGAAGATTAAAACTAGTATTTATAGAGATAAATAAATAAATAAAACCCAATACATATAGGCTAAAACTAAACTTTAGCAAACGGAAGGTAAACAAACAGAGTTTTTGAGGTAACCATAAAAAAACCTCCAAAACTTTTCCATAAAACTCATAACTCAGACATTTTTACAGGATGATAAAAAGGCCCAATGCACTTGATGCTGGTTTTAGTCCTACGTGCTGGTTTTAGTCTCACGAGACATTTGCGGGCAGCGCGAGGAACAGGTAGGCTAAGGGTTAAAACTAAGTTCGTCATGACTCTGAAATCCGATCCAGTTCCTGATGAATGAGCCTCCGAGCTCTGGTCGACCCTTCAGAACAGTTTTGTCTCAAATAGGCCACTTTCTCACACGGATGGGTTTCGTCTGGTCCTAAAATTTGGGCAAAGCGGTCGGCGTCAACACGAAGCTCACGCGCCCGTCTCGGACCGCTGTCCCCGTGCTGTCCGCGGGGACGCACGTCATGCCGACAACGATACGCATTTTAAACTTCGGTGATCGTGTAAACCCACTCTGACAGGCAACAGAATCACGTGTAAGTAGTCATAAAACACTTCACTTTGTTATTCAGGTAAATATATGCGGATATTTCCTGTTTCTACCTTACCTGTGCGTACAGGTGAAGCGTCACGATACCTGTAAACAAGCAAATGAAGTAAATGAAACGGTATAGTTGAGTATTTCCACTTTTATGCGTTTTATTCAAGCAATGCACTCTGTTATGGAGAAGGACTTTGGTCTGTAATGTTGTGGGCAGAACTCTGTCATTGTTGTCACTTGTGTCACTTTTCTCCCAGCATGGTGGATTACATTATATCAGATGCACCAGGAACACTTGGCTCAAATACCAGTGGCCCTTTTAAAATGGAGGAGCTCTCTCTAATGGCTTTACTGGAATGTCCCCTGTGTTCGGAGCCGCTGGATGCCTCAGCCAGGGTCCTGCCCTGCCAGCACACTTTCTGCATGTCCTGTCTGCAGAAGCTGCAGGAGACCCATTCCCAGCTGTTCTGCCCTGAGTGTCGCGCTTCTGTCCCGGACGCGACGGTGAACGTGCTTCCTGAGAACCTGCTGCTGGTGCGGCTTCTAGATGGGCTCCAGGGTCTATCGGGGCCTGGCAGAAACACACAGAGAGCCCAGTATGCAGTACCCTCATCCAAGGAAAGCTTGAGGGTTAAGGAAGACCAGCAGCAGGAGAGTCAACACAGAGAAAAACAAGGACACGTTGAGGTCAGTGCAGGAAACCAGCCCTCTGAATTTATTTGACTAACACCCCAATTAGTTATCACTGATTGACATTGGATTTTAAATGTTTTAAATACTAGATAAAAGCCACTTTCTTATTAATTTACAGAAAATGTTTGGGTTTTTTACACAATAAGAAAGTTTGAAGATGTGTGATCTGGCTTATAGCGTGTAAGTCAGTGTTCCTGTGGGCTTAAAGATGCTGCAAAGACAGATTGCTCTACAAGTGTAAGTTAAATCAGAGTTTAAGATTTGGCTCCAACAGGATGAAAAATGGAGCCCCAATCCCCCTGAGCCCTGCCCTTATACTGAAATCTATTTAAGAAATTCTTTTGAATACTTTAAAGGTTAAAAGGTGCTTTTATGACTTATTTCTGACATATACTCCCCCATGCTCACACCAAGGGGAAAAGGTGTAATATGATTTACCACCCCCATTATATCTAAATCTTAAAGAGCCAGTAAGCAAAATAATGCCTTTAAACATTCAAATGTGTCCAGTATGTCTGTCTGTCTGTGAATAGAATATAAGCACAACAAATTCACTCTATTCATAAATGAGTATCATTATGTTATATATATATATATATATATATATATATATATATATATACACACATAACAGCTGATTCCTGGTGCACCTTTGCTCCTCAGGATTGTCTCAAAACCTCAGCGTATAACCAATTGTCAGGAGACCTGGTTTTTGCACTTGCTAATAGCATCACCCGAAACCCCCAGGACGACGACAACTGGCATTATGAAGACACCAGTGGAAGTAGCAGAACATCTGTCAGTGTGATGCAGACACCTAGCCAGATGTCTCAGCTGCAACCTCCCGAGCAGGCCCAGCCACCACCTCTCTGCAAGGCGCTGTGCGACTTTGACCCTGAAGAGATGAATCTTGAAGACAGTAAATATTGTCTCGGCTTTCGCAAGGTTTGTCACTCAAACAGCAGGAAGAGCTCAATTTCACTGTTTTAGTCTTTATTTAACAAGCTAAGCTGCTTCACTTCCATTATGCAAAATGAATACATTACTGAGTTTTATGCTGATTTTTAAGAAGATGAAATTGTGCATTTTTGCACTTTTTGCAAAAGGTGATTTTTTATCACATGGTAAAGGGGTCTTTTTGTATTTTCACAACAAACAAAAGAAGGGCTAAAATCCATTTTCTAGGCTTTGTGTACGGTTTTGCAGGTTTTGTGTTTAGTCTTTAGTTTGTTTTTGCTTTGGAAAATCTTTTTTGTCGCTTTTCTAGCTCGTCCTGTTATTTCATGTATCCAGGCTTTCCTTTGGCTGAATCTTAAACTTGACCCTCTTGAAGGAGGACGTGATAAATTTTGTGAGTTCATGTGAGGAATTTTCTTTTTTCCTTGAAGAAAAATTCCCTTTTCATCTGTAGCTTTTGTTGTTTCCATACCTCAGATGCTTAATTGTTCCCAGTGTTATTAACTATGCTATTAACTATAACTTAACCATGTGATCAGTTCACCCTCGGACATTAACAATTGAAGAGTAGCTCTTCCCCTACCTGCCTTCTCTCATTTGGATTATAACACCGGCCTGAGCTTTGTTTTGGATATTCTTTTCATAATCTTGTTATAGATTTCATATGTGCATTTTTCATTTAACCATGTTTCTGTAATATTCATTCATTATATACAAAGAATTTGACAGGATTCTTCCTCACCATAAACATGTGTCTTCCTTTTACCCCCGTCTTACTGTTCTGCATTGACTTTGTAGCACTAAATTTGTGTTGCCAGATCTTGCGAAAGAAAGCCCCCAAGTCAGTGTATGAAAATAACAAGATTCTTCAAATAGAGACCAAAAGTACCTTAAAACAAGCAGACCTAGCAACTGTTTAGGCAACGACATATTAAGTAAAGCAGATGTTTCCATTATCAGAAGTTGTTAAAATTTCCAAGTAAGTGTAAAATTGTAACAAATGCGTTTACATGTGTACATAATCTGAATAATAGTGAATTGGATTATGATTTACTCCTAATAAGACGGAATAAAACCATCGTAAAAGGCTGTTTATATTTCAGCGTCTCATTAAGGGTGAGGGGGTCTTTTTTATTTTGAAAGCACTTTGATGCAATGAATGTGTGAACTTTATGTTTGCACAAAATAGTTTCCATTGTTGTCACACATCACAAGTTAGCAGAGAAGCTTTTTACAGACTGCAAATGCCTGAGGCGTTGCAATGTGATTAGGAAACTGGCGAGTACTACACAATATATATAAAGCATATAATATATACACTTTTATTTTGTAGGGAAAAATCTGACCTATAATCAGCTGAGAGCAAAAGCCGAAGTGATCCTCATGCATTCTTGTCAGGATTTCAGATCTGCATGTTTGTAAATGTACTGACAAATCCAAGCAAACCACATGGGACACAACAGCTAATTAGTCCTAACTTATCAACAGCAATAAGATAAAACCTTAAAACTGCTGCTCTGGGTTTGAAAGGAGAGTCGTGTGAACCGCAGCCTCTCAGCCTTCCAGGCCCTCGGGGGGAGTTTCAGGCTTGGGAATCTAAATAATGAATGTCAATGTGTTTCACAAACCTGTCAGAAGCACATACTTGTATGATTCATACAGTTTTCTCTGCTGCTGTTTTAAAGGAGGTCAAACTGCTAACGGCAGGATTGAGAGCTCAGGGTAATTGTTGAGTTTTAAACGTTGCTTAGTAATGTAATGGTAAACTGGTGAAAGATGACTGGATATTCTGGCCTCTTTGAGATGTATGGTGTTTAATTTATGACTTTAAAACATTATAAAAATTACAAGAAGGAAAAAAAAACATGAAATGTTTGAACCTCTGAAACAGGTTTTTGTTTTAGTTTTGTATTCTGTTGAGCATTTCTGGTAAATGATGTAGTTTCAGACATCATAAATCCAATCTGTAAGCTGAATAATAAATAATAAATTGTACAGGTAACAAAGTTTTTTCTGTGCTGATTCACATTCAGCATTTTAGCTTCTTTGCTCCATTAATCCTGAAATAAGACAGCATGAATGATGCCACACACCATCACTCTGCTTTAACTTTTCCAGATGTGAAGCTGTTGTACTTTACAGGGATGTACAGCGCATAAAATTCCCAGTACTGTTTATACTCTGCGGCCATTTCTTTCTGTTCAGTTTCCAGAGTGAAAACTGAGACTTGTGGAGCTGAGGTCTGAGACCTCTGCTGCAGTGGTTGTTACTTACCCTGAAGGATCTCTGGCTGTTATATAAGGGCAGCAGTTTGTGTGCACTCTCCATTAAAGCACACTCGAGCTCGCCTTTCTTTTTAATGCAGGTGGTCAAATGTTTTTTAGAGAGTAGCTGCAGAAAGCATTGGGCCTGCAGATACAAAGGGAGCCGATGTCACATGCTGCAGCAGAAATGCAGGACTCTGAGAGTTTTTGAGCCGAGTGCTCAGCCTCTCGGGCAAGCTTACTCCGCTAAAACCATCTGGTGTCCGTTTATTGTTGGTGTATTTATCTGTTGATTGTTTCTGATTCACAGGGAGACATCCTGACTGTCAACAGGCGAGTAGACGAGAGTTGGATTGAAGCCAAATTGGGGGAAAAAGTAGGAATCTGTCCTCAAGAGTTTACAGAGGTTTGTTCTTTTTGAAATTGACGTCTTTTTCCTCTCATCGTTTGAATATCGGTTGTGCACTTTTGGCACCTTGTGTTGCAGCGCTAACGTTGTAGACGGCTGAACCGTAGCCGTGGGAGCTGGATTCTAGGTCACTGCTTGGATATTACATTTACTTTCATTCAAATCTTTGATTCATCACTAAAAGTCATTCCTGTGCTTCGAAGCACCGAGGCAGAGAGCTCATCTGTGAAGCCCTGCTGTGTCTGCAGATGCTCATTAGTGTGTGACTATGTGGCTTACTCAGGTTTTCAGGGCTTGCTTAGCTTGCTGGCTGTCATTTGTTTTCTTCTGTTTTCTGCCTTAAGGAATTAACCTCATCCATGCTGGAGTGAATAGTGTTTTCCTCACAATGGAGTCATTGTGGCACCTAAAATCTTGTTACGCCCTCTAATTTGTCATATGTGAGCTAATATTTCTTTATTTAACCTTCTTTTGTGAGTTGTCTTATCCGTTTGCACCTGCTTTTGTCTCTGTCTATTCTTAATGTCTTGCCTCAGTGCTGCTCTTTATCCGTCCCTACCTCGGCAGTCTTTTCTCTCTCCATCCATTTTCCTCTTCTCCTCTGCGAGGCTGTCTCTCCACATGTCGTGCAGCCAGGCGTGAACACACAGTAATGCTTTCTCTGCTTGGGTGGCATAACAGCACACCACTTTGCCGAGTGAGAGCATTAACCCTGCTATGCCTGTCTGTTTGCCTGCCCGTCTGTGCAGCTCCTTTCTCAGAACCAGTCAACCCTTCCTGGTTTATTGGCTGGTACTTATCATCCTACCTGTCTGCACGCTTGCTCGTCCAACAAGTTGTAAGGGTGAGCTGAGTAGCATTAAATGGGTGTGTTTAGGCAGCTGTTTTGCTGATCAGCAGAAGCTGAGATTGACATGCACTAGTAACAGGTAGGAGGAAAGTAGTTGTTTTTTTCTCCTCTGAGGAATGTGCACGGTGTGTTTGGATTTATTCTTATTTTCACTTTTGCGTCTCTCTCTCTCTCTCTGTGCATGAATCTATTTCAGCCAAACTCCACCGCTGCCAAACTGCTTAAAGGAAAGAGTCGGAAGCGAGGTGACTCAGCAGAATCTCACCACCTAGCTGGGAGCGGGGGCACAGACAAGGCCACTGACGTATCCAGCAGGACTGCCCATTACAGAGTTCCGGCCAAGACAACCATCATCAATGCATTGCCTCTCTCCAACCGGTGGAAACAGCCCGCAGCTGGTAGCAGTAACTTCTATCAGGCATCCACCAACATCAGCAGCTATAACAGTCAGGGTCAGCCGCAGCGTTTCTCCGTGCCCTCTGCTGTACGTAGACATTCCTACTCTTCCCGAGTGAACTCCCATCGAATTAACCGGCACTCTGACTCCCACAGACACTTGTTACAGGTGAGTTTTACGCTCTTCTCCTTACCCTAGCTGTCCTTTTTCACTTTGAGTTGAACCATGTTTGGCTTTGCTTTCTTGGCAGTGATTGTTCTTTAACAATAAACATGTGGTTGGCGAAAGGCATGCTGGTTTTAGTGACATAATAGAAAAGTTTAGTTGAACCTCTGAGTTTGTTTTAAGCATGAAGGGTGGGAATCATGATGCTATGCTTGAGGAATTATTGAAAATTAGGGATGGCTCTTGTATTGGCAGCCATGTGCTTAAGAGTATCTGATTATAAAAACAGATGTTGGAATAAGTTAGGGAGATGTGAGGGTTGTAGATGACTGGGCTGCACCTTTACAAAGTCCTTTAATCATGAAATTTAGGAGAGAAGCCAGGATTTCCCTCAGAGATTAATTATAGTCCAGCAGGGTGTGTGTCCTTTTTCTTTCCTTATATCTAGTATTTTCTCATTTTTCAAAAAGGAAAATCAGAAAGCATGATAGAAAATGTTGATTTACAGACACATAAAGACTTTTTAAGTACTTCTTTTATCTTAAACTAGTAATAATCCACCCCAAAAGTCTCATTTTTACTATCTTGTTATGTAAACTTATTGCTACCCTAACACCACAGCACATCCTCGAGGGTATTTCATACTGTACGGTTAAATGAAAGCTGATTAAGAACCTGAGCATCTAAACTTTTAAATGCATTTTGAAGGACTATTTCCATCCTCCTAGAGCAGAAGAGGACACTGTGAGACCTCCTTTTTGGTGGTCAAGAAAATTTAAATTGACGGACAAAATGGCGAGGCTGAATAATTCTAAACATTTAGTTGGATATACAGATAATACTGAATAAACAGGCACATGTAAAGAGGTAGACACGCTGCCACTGATTCATTTGGGGGGGAAAGGAAGAGAATATTGTGAGTATGGCAGGAAGTCTTCTTATGCAAGGCTTCCTGTCCTCTTAGATAATAATTTCATTTGATTCAGTTCATATCTTTTCCCAGCAGTTCTACATGTCAGAACATGAAAATGCAACCCTCGTGTAGGTTAGGAAGAAATCTTGATAGGAAGGGTGGTGGAGGGGGCCTAACTGGTTGGAAAAGTAGGGAGGAAGTTTTAGTGATAAGCTGGAAAAGACGAAACGCATGCAAGAGGAAATACTGAGGGGGTGAGATTGTAAAAGAAAACAACAGAAAATGTGCAAACTGCAAAAAGGCAAAGCACAAGAGGAAGAAAAGAGGAGGACAAATGAGGAATAGATGTAGAGAGTGGGAGGCCCTCAGCATGTCTGCTTATCTCTCTTATGCTTATGATGATGAGTCACTTGTGAAGTTGGTTACATAACAGACCCTTCCATCCCCTGCCTTCAAACTCCTTCCTCTTCACTAAGCAGGTAACACTTTCACATCAGTGGGCCAGTAAAGGCAGACAAGCCATGCACTCCCTCTTTGAAAGCGGAGCTCTGTGTCCCGAAAGCTAAGGCTGAGCCTCACCGATGACCAAGTCAGCATGAGCGCTATTCTTAGCGTCACGACCCATCGGCTCTCACCTCTGGCACTGCAGCAGCAGCTTTTCTTCCCACTGTGGATGAAATAATGTGTATTAGAGGGAATACTGTCATAGTTATATAACGGCAAATTTTAAGAAAGAGCAACAATAGTAACAAGAAAAGAAAAATCCCAGATTATTCTTCAACATGTCAGGATGTGGCCCTAGTAATGAACCACGTTATAGAGCTAAAACATGTTGATTTATTTATACTGTTGACCTTTTCGTCCAATCACAGAGAAAATATTAACTGAGGAAAACTAAAAACCACTCAGATACAGAAAAAAAGTTGTTGTTTTTTTATGCTCCATCAGAAGCTGCTTAAGCATTTAGAAACAAAAACCTCACAGGTCATTTATTCTACAGGTAATTTAGGTAACATTTATAATCCAGTTGCATCTAGTTCATTTTGTGGTGACCATTTAAAGCTGAGACCATTTTAAGAACATTGAACTGTATTTATATTAATAGGAAACCACTTTAAAAACCACGGTTGGTTACAAGTGGTTTTAGGGAAACAGGTCAACATTTAACATCTGCTCTTCGCTTTAAGGTTATTTAGTAAAGAGGAAAAAAGAGATAATAATGCGTCAGTATATCAGGTGGAAAAGTGGACTTTTAGTCATTTAAATTCATTGTGACAGCGTCTACATTTGACTGTGTGCAGTTTTCCTTTTCTGCTTTAAGATCTGTAGCCCCTCGGTTCCTCATTCATTCATTTTACACCCGGTTATTAGACTAAACCAGAAAACTCAGCGGATTAAAAAAAAAAAACTTTTGACAAGTTTTGACACATTTTTAAAGCTCGTCTTACATGGATCCTTAAAAATACAATGACCTTCACGCTTGCGTTTGTCCAAACACTTCCCGACTGAAATCTCCCCCCTCACTCTTAGCTGGAAGTGTTTCTGGAAGGTGTCGCTGGGGGAAGTCCAGTGTAAAGGCATCAGCCTGTTTTCATTATATCCTGTTAGAACAGATTTCCACTATGACTACGATTAGCTTTAGTTTTTCAAGCCGTTCAACTTTCAGTTTGCAGTAACACACATCTGCACAGCTCAGTAGAAGGTAAAAGGAAACATTCGTGTTCTGCACAAGGTGATGAAATGCCAGGATATATCCGTTGAATTATCACCCAAAAAAAGAGTTATGGCCTAAAACAATATAATAAAGATTCTATTTGCTTCCCTCTTCCTGTTTGACCTGATGCAATGCTAGCTTCAGTTATTTACTGTATGTATGATGTGAAAAGAATAAAAAAAAATGTAGTGAAAAATACTTTATTTACCAGGAGGTACATTTTTACTTTGCAGTTGTATTTTTTTACAGATAAAAAAATGAATACTTAATTAGCAGAACATGGTGGTATCTTTCTGGTATATTTCTGTCTTGCATTAGAGTTGATAAAGCCTTACGCTGAAGACTGTGTTTCCTCTAGGGCACCACAATACAGAAAATAATTTGCATTGCAATTGTTTTAACTCTGCAACATGAAAAAATACAGGCCCTCCTGGCCTCTCGTTGACAATGAACCTGCACCGACGTTACCTCTTTTTTGCAAACGTTATGTTTTTTGTCAATATTTAAGCATTATTCTCATTATTATCTTTGTTTCTTGCTTATATTGTGCCTCCTCCTGAGAACAAAAGTTGCGTTCGGTCATGGTTTTTTTTATGACTACAACTGGTAAATGAAAACAAACGGGCTCTCCATCCACATCTGCAGGTTGTAGAGTAACCTTTTCTTTTGCTTGTTGGTCCCCTTTACCACAAAAACAGATGGAAGGGAAGGGTAAGACTGTGCAGTGATATAGCAGGGTTTTACCTAAACAACCTCTCAGCCCTCATCAAACTAAAGCTCAAATCATTCAATCGTTGCAGATCCATCCATTAGCTGGGTTTATCTTGGTGCCATCAGGATGCAGGTAGCACTATGTGTGATCATGTTTATAATTGTTTTCACTACTTTCTGCACCTAAATTGAACCATAACCAAGACTCCTTGAACAAAAAATAATGTAACATATTGAGTTAATTTGCATCTTGCATTGCAAGACCTGTTATGTGACTATCACATAAACATAGTGATAACGATGCTCAAATGATAAACAGTATAGTTGTAGTGCTTATAGAGCTTCTCACCTAACAGAGTAGCTGAATTGTATTAAAATCACTTCAGAATTCAAAGACAATGATCCTCAAAGTGCTGTTTAATTTATCCAGATGAGAGTGAGCTCTCTAAAGCAGGTAGATGATGGTGTCTTCAACCCCAGGTCCATTATGACATACAGGTACATCTCAGGAAATTAGAATATAATGAAAAAGTTTAATATTCTTCATCAGTCATTTCAGAATGTGAAACTCATATATCATATAGATTCATTACACATAGA
>JBAMIG010000007.1:19857126-19867662 GCA_037177335.1 Kiunga ballochi
ATTCATTATGATGATTCATCATAAATCGAAATATCAGAAATTCCTATCATCCTTAGTATAGACAACCATAATGTAACTTTTTGCAGCATTATATTTAATATAATTTTCCAAACCATATTATTTACATTTACATATTATGTACAGACATTTAAAAGCTGCTGAAGGTCCAAACTGTAGGGAGAAAAAACTACTGAGTCATCTACATACATGAGATGGCAACTGTTACCAATAACACACCCTGTGTCACAACTGTTAAGATGCCTAGACAGTTCGTCCTTGTACACACTGAAAAGCAGGGGAGATGAAACCCCACGCTGCTGTACACCATTACTAATTCCAAAGGAGTCAGAAACAGAGTCACCCCATTTTACCTGCATGGTTTGTTGTGAATGCCAAAATATGAGGACTCTTATGAGGTATCCAGCAACTTCTGGTTTAGGTAATTTATTAAAAAAAAAATCTGATTATTAATTCTATCAAATGCTTTACATCTGTCTAAAAAACACTAAAACATATTGAGCCCTGGTTGTGATACTTATCTAATACTTCATTTAAGTCATAAATGCATGTCAGTTCCATGCTCCTGTTTAAATCCAAATTTATTATCATGTGTAAACAAAAAAAGTTCAAGTCTATTGAGGAGAATCCTCTCAAGCACCTTAGAGAGGGAACTGGCCATAGTTAGTCATATTATAAGGTTTGCCTGCTTTATTTTTAATCACTGGTACCAGTTAAACAGACAAGGGAGACTCTGGAAAAATACCATGTATGAGAAAACCAGTGAAACAGATTGCCAACATGGAATACAATTTTCTGCTTGAAAATGTCATTTTTACATTGATACATTGTTATCACAAAACAAAAATAATCAAGTAAATAAAATATAATGTAGAAGATCATACCAATTACATCCAGTTGATTGATCTTTGGCTGCTTTTTTAATCCTAAGAGCTTAAATTTAGTGGGAAAGTTGTATTACTTTAAAACCAATGCTTATAAATTGACTTACACCCTACATAATCTTACGTCGTAATTTTTAAACTCAAATTTAATTCAGAAATACAAATACAAATTTTTAGGTTTATAACAGTGGCCTAACATGTAGCCTACAGAGATTAGGCAAGGAACAATGAAGGACTGGAAAAAAATGTTAAAACAAAATTGTTGTAATATATCTAATTTGGTTAAAAGACATAATAAAAAAAACAGCAACAATGAACATGATCACAAAGTTAATCTGGAATTTGTCTAATTAAAACAGTAGCATCTTTTTAAGCGTATCACACTGAATGGCATTTTAAAGATGGCGTCCATCTGGAAGTCACGTGACGTACGATACAATCATCCCCACAAAAACCAGCGCAAGTTAAGTTCACACGGTAACTGTTTGGTCCAACTTAAACGGACCGTATAAGCTTGCAACAAGCAGTTTGGCGCAGTTTGAACACCAACCGCACTGAAGCCAGCTCTGTTCCGCTTAAAAGTGACTTTTCCTAATCACATAAAAGCGCACCCATATACAATTTGAATATCAAATATTTTCTCATTTCATTACAAAACTGGCATAAATGCTTAGCTTGCCTGCAGTTTTTGCCACAATAAAATCACACACTGAATACACAATACACTTGTGCTGCGCAACTAAAACCATATCTAGGTCAAATCAACAGTCACTTTCAAAACTACATGTTCCTCTCGGGTCCCACGCGCTGAAACTGGACTGATAGGCCAATAACATAGCAGTTAACTTATTGCTGGCAATAGTGGTTCCAACAACCCAAGTTCTCACTTGCAATAAATTGAAAGTGTTTTGGATATTAATTAAACATAGGTTAGTTGTTTCCACGTTATAACAGGCTACAGTGTCCACACTTAGAAATTAGTATGTAGAGCAATGACCATGTATCCAATCGGAAGTGTAATATTGGTCTTTACAATGAAAGTTATGTAGCTTACATTGTGGAAGGCATTAAAATTAGGGGCTTATTTGAAGCTTGAGCAGATAATTAATAGTGATTTTGTGCAAGCTTTGCATTGATACTTTGTTTTCCCATGTTATTCTTTTGCAATTAAACGAATTATTTAGCTTCAGCAAACACATCTTCATAGATATTTGCTTTTACATTAGCCATAAAACCAATTAGGCTGTTTACTCCGTCCAGTCACGTGTTCCGTCCCCGCGCATGCGCACCCCGTTACAAAGACCTTACAAGCCATCAGATGTAAACGACTGATGGTGTGGAAGACAGGGTTTCGGTGTATCATTCCTCCGGAAAATCTAATCAAATGCACAGAACTTTTTCAATCATTTAACTGTGCTCATACATACTCTTCTATCGGCGTTTTATTTTCTCACAATGCCGGTAAGTCGCCACGCCTTCAACGTTGTTATTTTCTGAGGGAGAAGGGTTCCTCCCATCATCGGCTGATGTGATGCTAACCACCGGTTAGCATTGTTAGCTTTCTACTTAACGTTTTTGCAGAATAGAATTGTAGTCATACCCAAAGCTAGATTTTATCTTTCATCATATCTTGCTTTTCCGCCTGTGGTTTCCTGTAACCCAGCGTTGTTGTCGTGCCTGCGTAGCAGGGACCCAGCAAAGTGCTTTGAAAAACTCAAAGCAAATAACGTTGACTAACCTATGAAACGTTTTGACCTAAATAAATTCATTTATTTTTTTATACTCCACGAGTGTAAATGTACCTGTACTCAGGACAAGTCTGCCTACGCGACAGTACAGCATTTTACAGTCACTATTTTTTTAAAATCAAATTGACGTTGCGTGATGTTTAGCGTACAAATGATGTCACTTTTGTCTTTTTTAACAAGAATTTTAATTAATCAATTATTTAACTTGTTTCAGAGCAATAAGGTTGACAAACAAGAGGTCAGCGATAACGTCAAGGTTGTGGTGAGATGCCGCCCCTTCAACCAGAAAGAGAAGATGATGGGCCACAAACAGGCCGTCGTGGTGGACGAGATTCGGGGCACCATAACTGTCAACAAGCTGGAGACCCCCCAGGAGCCCCCTAAAACCTTCACCTTTGACACTGTGTTTGGACCTGACAGCAAACAACTCGATGTTTACAATCTCACAGCTCGCCCCATCATTGACTCTGTATTGGAAGGATACAATGGTACAGTTTGTGTGATGTTTTTCATTAGAAAGCCATCAATACTAAATGTCAGATTAACTATAACTTCTTCAGTCTTTGCTATTAGGAACATTAAAATGCACTTAAATTCCTCTTAAAGTTAGTTTACATTTAACCCTTCAGTTTGTCATGACCAATGTTGTTTTTGATGATGGGATTTTATTTCTGTTTTGTCTTTTCAGGAACAATTTTTGCATATGGGCAAACTGGTACAGGAAAAACTTTCACCATGGAGGGTGTGAGAGCAGTGCCAGAGCTCAGAGGGATAATCCCAAATTCCTTTGCTCATGTATTTGGTCACATTGCTAAGGCGGAAGGTGATACCAGGTTAGAGATGGAAAAACTCAGCATGCACCGTAATAGGAAATAAGATTGGCATACTGACACATTGCACATAAATGACCAATGTTTACAAAATGGTGTTATATTTTGACAAGACTACAATATGAATAGGAACCATACATGCTGTAAGGCTACAAAAAATAGTATGAGATGCATCTTATTAGTTAAATATTATTTCAATGTATTTGTAATGTTAGGTTACTATGGAAACCAAGAGATTTTGATAAACTTCCACAGAGACAAATTAAGGAGGGTCATTTTTTTTGTACAGTTTTTTGATCTGGCTCTGATAAAGCCGTTTTTTTTTTTAATGTTGCATCTCTGTAGGTTACGCAATCATGTTTTAATAAGTGTCTCTAGATAAAATTTGCAATATGACATCCTATCTCTCGTCTCTTGTCTAATATGCACATTCACTTTCAACAGATTCTTAGTTCGTGTTTCATATCTGGAAATTTACAATGAAGAAGTGCGTGACTTACTGGGCAAGGACCAGATGCAAAGATTGGAGGTAACTAGATATTTTCTTATTTTTCAGTGCAAAATAGAAAAAAAAAAAGCTTTAATGAATCACCTTTTAAGCCATTTTAGTTTTTGTTTGCTGGAAATCTAACACTAGATCAGATATAAGCCCTTTCATGACTTGCAATCGTGATAAATGTCGTGCCTTTTCTTTTGAGAATAGGTGAAAGAAAGACCAGATGTGGGAGTGTACATCAAAGATCTTTCTGGTTACGTCGTGAATAACGCTGATGATATGGACAGAATTATGACACTTGGCCACAAAAATCGTAAGCAGAACACCTAACAGGATACTAAATAAGATTTAAATAAATCGATAATCTCACATCAGACGATAATGAAATCTCTTTTAAGAAATAGATATGATATAGTTTAGGTAGGTTATAAGTTTTAGCATTTTTTAAAATTAAAGTAAAAGAAGTTAACAATATTGTAATGTATTTTATTCCTAGTTTTTTACGAGTACGTACCTTTATCTGGTATGAATAAAGTTTTTAATGTTTTGTATTATTTTCTGTGCTAACAAACAAAAACATCTAATCTTATCTGATCTTATCTCAATATTACATTTTATGAGTATGACCTAGTCAAATGTTATCTTATGTTTAGGATCTGTCGGTGCAACAAACATGAATGAACACAGCTCGCGTTCCCATGCTATCTTTACTATCACCATCGAGTGCAGTGAGAAGGGTGTGGACGGAAACCAGCATGTGCGCATGGGGAAGCTGCATCTCGTGGATCTGGCAGTATGTATGAGTGAAAATATACCATTCAGTTTCTATACCTCTTCTTCCAGTTCAGGGATGCAAGGGAGCTGAGGTCTATCCCAGCAATCATCAGGCAAGAGGCAGGTTGCCAGTTCATCATAGGGCAAACACAGAAGGACAATTAATAGGAACCAATTAACCGAACACACATGTCTTTGGACAGTATGAGGAAGCCAGTGTACCTTAAGAGAACACACACATACAAGGATATACATGCAAACCCCTCATAGAAAGGCCACTGTTTGGACCTACCCCCCCCAAACCAAGTCTCGAACCAGCAACCTTCTTGCTGTGAGGCTGCACTCATAACCACTACCCCACTATGCACCCCACCGGGACATTTATAGAACATAAGAGGGAAATTCATCAGACATCCCTTTGAGAATCAATTTAAATGTGCATATTTTATTTTTGCAAGATCTGGAAGAAGATGCTAAATCCTTAAAAATGAGAAAACACTGATGTAATTATTATGTTCCACCCGGTCTCTACTAATTATTCTACAACCCTCACTGCCACAGGGTTCAGAAAGACAGGGCAAAACCGGAGCCACAGGTCAGCGTTTGAAGGAAGCAACAAAGATCAACCTCTCTCTTTCCACACTGGGTAACGTCATTTCTGCACTGGTGGATGGCAAGAGCACTCACGTTCCCTACAGGAATTCAAAACTGACCCGACTGCTGCAGGATTCGCTAGGAGGGAACTCCAAGACCATGATGGTACAGTAGTAGTTTGGATAGAGTGGCGGTTTTTCATTGTGCAAGCCAAATCTTGCATCAATAATCCTAGCTGTACTCTAAAAGTATTGCACTTTGTTTCGATTGAATTAAACTGAACCGTTTCATCATAAAAACTAACCTTTCCATTTCTGAAGTGCAAACAATGACATTTTAAGATGAATGAGCTTCACACCACAGCTTTTTCTCATCTCTTAATTAATGTGCTCTTTTCTCCCAGTGTGCAAATATAGGCCCAGCAGACTATAACTACGATGAGACCATCAGTACCCTGCGTTACGCTAATAGGGCTAAAAACATCAAGAACAAAGCCAGAATCAATGAGGATCCCAAGGATGCACTGCTTCGCCAGTTTCAGAAAGAGATAGAGGAGCTGAAAAAGAAATTAGAAGAAGGTAAGAAGACCAAGATTAAAGTAGTTGCAGCATTTTGAATTTACTTTAGCTCCTACATATCTTTGTAATTCAAGGTGAAGAGATCTCGGGCTCAGAGGGCAGTGGGTCGGAGGAGATGGAAGAAGGTGACGATGAGGCTGGGGAAGCTGGAGGCGGCCGCAGGAGGAGGAGGGGTAAGAATTAGTGCTTGCTTGCTTAGATTGTGTAAAGTGATTTTTATAGCTTGATAATTACTGCGGCTTAGTTTGCAGTTGTGGTAAAAACCCTGATAACTATCTGTATAACTTGCTGACATCTCGATTGAATGATTTATGTGCTCATAACGCCGTAATATTCAGTTCTTTGGATTTTTATCAAGTTACCTTGATGAAACACTCATTTATCTGATGCTTTAGGAGTTCCCCTTTTCACACCTTCCTGCCTTAACTGATATGGAAAGTATTAAACTGAATGCAGTCACCGCTGACATAAATTCTCCATAGAGCCTACATTTCTCTCTGTATTAAATGGACATCTTTCCATGTTTTCCACGAGTTACTGATGTTGTTTCACTGCTGTAATCTGAACGTAATCTGACTTAATATTAACCATCTCAGCCTCTGTGAGTATGTCTGCACCCACATTACTGCTTTGTCACATGTTTTATTCTAAACTTGGAGGTTTCTTCCTCTCTCATGTTATTTCTCATTCCTTTATGTAGGCTCTGTCAGTTTTGGTGCTTTGCTTCTTTTCCAGATAGTGGCAGTAACGGCAGCACTAATAGTTCAGAGTTTACCTACACTTCTTCAGTGCCACCCCCCACTGAGGACAAACCTCAGGATAGTGAGTTGGATTAGCACCCTGCTTACCAGCCCAGCTGCCCACCAATAAAATGGAGCCCTTTTCACACATGGAAGCCATAAATCTGAAGTCTTTTAAATGCAATTAATCCAATATAAACTATTTTTATAGTTTTAAAGAGTTTTTTTTTAGTTATCTCTTAGTGGTGGATGCTCTACTGGATGAATAAAGGGTTATGTAAGCATTGCATCAGTTCCTTAAACTGTTGTGTCATTTTTGTAGTTTGTCTGTGGGTTTATGACGGTGGTTTCATTGAAGGGGGTTTCCTAATGATTTGATGTCTACAGCTTGGTGAAATCGAGGTGGCAGCTTAAGTTAACTGTGAAAGATTCTGAATAGATAATATCCCAAATGAATCTGAGCATTTTTCTGTATATTTATTGGATTTGACATGTGTGAAAGGGGCGCTCAGCTTTCCTTGTGTCTGTCACTCCTCTAACCTCACAGCACAACTCCTTCATTGCTGTTGCCCACCATTTGGTATTTTCATGACTTTTGATTAAATTTCCTGACTTTTTGTTGAACCTAAGTTCAGTAAATCTGTTACTGATAATTACTGTTCGTAGACAGTACCTGTAAATGCTATGATCAATTGTTTTGTATAAAAAATGTGGCCATTTTACATGACGTACTGTTTCAGCATGACAATTTCCCACCCTTGGGTCAACCTGCACCCCTTTATTGTGGTTTTTAAACCCTTAACCTCAGAGATTATGTCCACCCCCACAATAGTTATTGCGTCAAGTGCTAATCTTTCTTCCCCTCATCTCCGTTGACTGGCATCTAGTTAGCTTTACTGCACATTAACCTTTCTTTTCCAGTCCCTTTTGGTGTTCCACTCTGTAGAGTCAATAGACTTTCGAGATTACTCTGTAATATGTTGCTCTTTCTCTTTCTCTTTATCCTCCTGGTGCAAATGATGCCTGTCTGACTTGCTATACACCTCTTATTTGAAGAAGAAAGAGGTTGGTGTAAGAATCCACATGATCTTAGCATCATGTAGCAACGGTGTGTCTAATCGCATAAATGATTGTGATGCTCGCCAGCAGTTTCTGTAGCTGTTGTGATAGCTGCTATACTTCATTGCTGTTTGTACTATTTTCTTTGTCAGTGTCTGACAGGCAGGTATATACAAATTTATATGATCGTTGTCATTCATTAGGTCTAGGGTTTCTATTTAATATAGTTTCTTAAAGTAATATCAAGTTTTGTATTAGCATGTAACGCAGTGGGATCACATTGGGTTTTATTATGAGGAACTGAGACGCCTTTAAAAGACAAAGTTGCTCAGGAAAATGCTAATTTATAAACAGAATATGCACTTATTAAAAGATGTTACTGCTGTAGTAGTGAGTAAAAATGAATGTATCTGGAGCTGAGAATATTCCGAATAGCATGCCTAAGACAATTTGTCTCTGTGTCTCTATTTTTAGGGAGGAAGAAGGTTTCTCCAGACAAGATGGTAGAGATGCAGGCAAAGATTGAGGAAGAAAGAAAAGCTTTGGAGGCAAAGCTGGACATGGAGGAGGAGGAGAGGAACAAAGCAAGAGCAGAGCTGGAGAGGAGAGAGAAGGACCTCCTTAAAGCCCAGTGAGTTCACGAGAAAAGGTTATATCTAGTTTAGCAGCTAGTCTCTAGATAACCAGGGTAACCTTGACCTCTTAGACAGGAGCATCACCTCTTACTGGAGAAACTGTCAGCCTTGGAGAAGAAGGTGATTGTGGGTGGAGTGGATCTCCTGGCAAAGGCTGAGGAACAAGAGAAGCTCTTAGAAGAGTCTAACAATGAACTTGAGGAACGTCGCAGGAGAGCAGAGCAGCTGCGTAGAGAGCTTGAAGAGAAAGAGGTATGAAGATAAAGACTAGCTATCACTAATTACACTTAATGTTATTTATTCATCCATATAATAAAGTGAATCCTGATATTAATGAGTGAAGTTTTATAATAAACTCCTGTCCTGCTGTAGCTGAAAGGGTCTGCAATTAGGTCTGCCAGTCTCCCTGAAGTTAATCACATAAAGTTCTTAAAATACATGAGATTGTGTTTTTCTGATTTTTAAAACATTACCTTCCTCCATCAGCTGTTTGTGATGGAGGCAGACTGGAAGAGTTGATGATAGGGTAGCAACTCACTGGTAAAGACCACAGGCTCGATTCAGTAGAAATGGCTGAGTCATTATCACTTTCACTATCTAGCTTATCTTTCCATCAATGAAAAATGTTTTTGTACACATATGTGTGAAATATATATATATATATATATATATATATATATATATATTATATATATATTATATATATATTACTATTATTATATAATTACTCTTTTCCTCTTAAAACAGCAAGAGCGTCTTGATATAGAAGAAAAGTACACCAGCCTGCAGGAGGAGGCTCAAGGAAAGACCAAGAAGCTGAAGAAAGTATGGACCATGCTAATGGCTGCCAAATCCGAGGTAAGCTGGCAAACCAGCCTACAGGGGCTCCTGGTGAAAGGTTGGGTAATTTACTGACATGCAGCTAACAATTAAATCAGTTTGTCCTTTGCTTTAAGCTTTACCGTACAGAAATCCCTAAAAAAATAGGTTTTCTAACTGATCAGCTTTATTGTGATTGGAAATCAGTAATAATAATAAAACATTTTAATTAGATGCCTACAACACAAGACAATAGTGGTAAAGACAGATGTTTACCATTATGTTGCATCACCCTCCCCTTCGATTGCACATTTTAAGTAAAAAAATGCTGATTTTTCTTTTTTAAAGTAAAACCATGTTTCCATCAAGACTGTATAAAATTGCGTTGCTTAGCAACCAGTGATTGTTGATTCTTCTCATATTGGTGTGTTTAATGGGAAACAAATAATCCCAATACTCTGTGTGCTTAAAACCACATGCAGGGTGAGATCCGCTGCTCTCTTTCTGAAATAAGTCAAAATCTTGTGATTATTATTTACTATTTGTCTCTAAACTTTTTAGATGATGAATAATCAAAGTTCTAATTTAATGAATGAAAGATTTATTTAATCAGAACATAAATAAATTCTCTGATGCGATCGGGAGTAGCCAGATATCTATTTAACAATATTTTTTTGCTTAATCTCTTAGATGGCTGACTTACAGCAAGAACACAACCGAGAAATCGAAGGCCTCCTGGAAAACATCCGCCAGCTGAGCCGAGAGCTTCGGCTTCAGATGCTCATCATAGATAACTTTATTCCTCAGGAATACCAGGTATGTGTGTTTGCTATCACACATTAAGTCCTTTGATCAAAGTGTCCCTCGTGTCAGATTTGATCAGATCATTACTTTGCATCTAACTTGACCTGTTTCTGACGTCATTTGTGATTATTTACTCTAAAAGTGATCAACAGCATCGATTAGAACAGGGAGGAGGAGGAGGGGGGGGGGCATGGAAATCCTGCAGATTTACCAAAACAGTCCAACAAATTGATTCAGATTAAATGAATCGAAAAGCTTATCAAGATCTGCAAAGATTCATTCATTTGAATCTGGTGCGTTGGAGCAGGGAGACATTGATAACAGTCAGGATGAGGGCCAATTGTTAAAGATGGCAGCAAAATAAAAGTGAACTAAATCAAATAGTTGTTTATTTTATATAAAAGCTTAATTTTACCCTTAAGCAATTAACTGGCCTCCTTCTGCTCAACAGGTTTGGTGGTTTGTGTGTGTTTTTACCTAATAGCAGATATTTCTATCACTCTGTTCCACATGTGTACTTAAGGTTAGAATGAGGAAGTAAAGTGTTTGTAATCTTT
>JBAMIG010000007.1:19874212-19886016 GCA_037177335.1 Kiunga ballochi
CATGGAGGTATCAAATTCATGCTGCTGATATGTTTGTTACCTTAAAATAGGGTGATGGATGTATGGATGTATGGATGGATAGATGGATGAATGGATGAATGGATGTATGGATGGATGTATGGATGTATGTATGGATGGATGGATGCAACAGCCTATTAAGAATGCAAAATCATGTCAATTGTGGGATACATGGAAAACATTAGTTATCATTAAGGATTTATTTTACAACCATATTTCTTCTTCAATGACAATAGTTCATCACTTTTGTTCCAGTTTTAATGCGTTATACAGTTCTTAACCCAGTTTTAGGAGTTTCTGCAATCTCCTTTGATGCTTTTGAAGTTCATCTATTTTTTGCCATAAAAGTAACAGTAGTGCAAGTTGACCAGGCCATTGTATTAGGATACGGAGAATTGGTCTCCAGTAAGACATACAGAGGAATATAATAACTCATTAAACAGACTATCTTTGCAACCTTAGGATGTTCTTTCACATGGCTGTTAAAGAAATAAGTTACTCATTGCATCATTGGGGTTAATTATTGCCGCTGAAAGATAACTGACCCTGATAATAATCCACCTCGTATCCACCGTATTTGCTTTATCCACTTTTATTGTACAAGTAATAAGAGCTTCAATCTGCTTTTTCTTTTTTTTTCTCATTTGTTTGGTTAAATAAAGAATGAGACCGTAACCTGATTAATGACTCACAAACATTGTTTAATCTGTTTTCATAATGAATGTATAGAAGCTCACACATTCATTGACTATTTGTTATCTCTTGGTTTTTATTTTGTATATTTCATTAAAATGAACCAATAAATATAGATTTCATTTGAACATTGACTGCTTTTCCATTCAATGCAGTCTAGCCCTTTCACTTCTAATTCACTTAAAAGTGCTTTATGCTTACAAACAATTTAGAATAGGAATTTGTTTCAATCTTTGGATCATGAACTTTGTTACTTGGAGCCCTTAAAAAACAGCATTTCCATTAAAAGTCTTTTGAATTTTGACAGGCTTAAAAATACTATTTGAGCATCTCATAGAGCTTGTAGCTGAAACTTGACATTTCTTATTGGGGTGTATGTCCCTAGGAAACTGTTTGATGAAGAAGATAAAATGTAGAAGCAGTGGAAGGGAAAATAATACGTAACTGGGATTAAAGTTTAGCAACTAAGTTAATATTTTCAGTGTTCAATACAATGTCATCATCCATCCACCGCTTTGTCCCTAATGGGGTCGCAGGGGGCTATGGGCAATTAAGAATCACCAATCAGACATGTCTTTTGGACTGTGGGAGGAAGAGAGAGAACCCAGATAGAACCTACGCTAACATGCAAACTCCACAACAGGACTCGAACCGGCAACCCTCTTGCTGTGAGACCACTGTGCAGCCACCGTGCCACCATGCAGCCACAATGTCATAATATAGAATAAAAACCACGAGAAGATTCTCATTGTTGCTCTTTACAGTTATTTATATGAGAAAAAATGGCCTAGCCAAAAAGGGTATAAAGTTATTTATTGTGCAAAATACATTTTACTTTACTATGAGAAGGAATGTTTCTTTTAACCTCGTATTTGTGTTTTATATGAGATTTCCAACTGACTCTGTCATCCAGTGTAATGAAGAGAAATGTGTCCTAATATAAAGCTGCTCAATCCCATCTAACTGTACACGTGTATTCCTTTAACAATAATGAGATAACTTACATTTAATTCAGTTCAATCAGCTTTGTTTGCATGGCACCACTTCACTACAGAAACATTGCTTTGAGCCATTTTATAATAAATAAAAAGCCAACATATTGCATCAGATCTGTATCAAATTACTTTGATCCTCCATGCTTTCCACTGTGGCAGAGTTTTCAGAAAACATCGCCTTATTTTGCTGTTTGATTGGGATAGGCATGGGGAGGAAATAATCTTCTCTGGGACATAAAGGTTTATAGAGCATCAACCAGCCAGCAGGTTGAAAAACTGATAAAACAAATTACACTGTAATTTCTCCATCACCTGTTGAACATTGGGCTTTACTTCCTAAATAACATTAATTTTGTGGAATGGATTGTTTGCTTACTGGCTTAAAAATGGTTTTAGAATAACTATTTGGACAAACCATTTGAACCAGGTCAGAAATAAAATGTTTTGCTTTCTTCAGGTTGCTAAAAGCACAGTTGTGACATGTAGGCTAACAAAGCCACACGAATTCTGTAAGTTTTAATGTTTTATTAATCAAAGCACAGCATTAGAGTTGCAGCTTTCCATTAAAAGTTAATTATTTATTACTACAACGGTTCACCTTTAAAACAAGACTAATGCTGATTGATAATATGATATTTTGTGATAAAAGAGACACAGCAAGCCTCTTATTGGACCCGTTCCTTTTAAGTCAGTCGCAATGACCCTGTGAGAGGTCATGGCAAGCGGGTTTTACACTTAAATAAGAGGGAAAGGGTCCGCATTTAAAGAAAGGTTACTAAACTGAAAATAAGGTTGACATGAAGTTGATCCTACAAATAATAAAAATGTAATAAAATGATTATTTTGCAAGCATTTGTTTCAGGGTGTATTCTGCTTATTGCAAGTGTTCATTAGAGGTCTAAACAAAATAGGGCAATACAGTATAAAGGAGCTAAATTGGGGCCTAGCTGTCACTACTGCTTAGAGCAGCTGAACAAAATCATAATATGGACAGAAGTTGCTTGAGGAACAATTTCAGCCCGGTTGATTATCCGGTTTAATTAGAGTGAAAACTCCGCCGACACGGCTAGTCGCTCAGTCTGCCTTGCAATTATTAAAGCAGACCCACGAGCTAAAGGAGCCGCTCTTTGCTCTACTTTCTGGCGGAAATATTTGCTTCCTTTTTGTCGGACAAATAAATGCGCGTTGGTTCATGTCGACCAATCAGCGCGACAGATATTCTAGCTCGGTCAGCCAATAGGAACACACACGACACTGAGGCTGGATGCGCCATTTTACCGCGTCCACAGTCATCTACCAAGATGGTCTCTTGCTTTGTCTCTTCTAACCGGAGTTGTTTCGGTTTTCATCCCTAAAATTCTCTTCCACGCCATCGAAAATTTTCATTTTAAGTCGAATTACATTTATATAGCTGGATTAAAACTCGTCTCTGTATGCCGGGAAATGACGACGGTGGGAAACAGGTAGGGAGGTTGTTTATACTGTTTGTTTAGACAAGCCAGTTTTGGATTGATTAGTATGCTACCTTTGCTAGCCGCAAGCCGGGCCATGTAAGTCTTCATGCTAGTTATCGAGCTAGGCTACCTCAATGGTAGCTACTAGCTGCGCAACCGGTAATATCTAAGTTTGCATAAACGGGCCTTTAAAGATCACCTTTATTGTTTGCAACCGTTTGTCTGTGCAGTGAAAATCCCAAAGAATTACTGGCTTGGGTAATACTTGTGTTTATGTTGTATTGTTATTAGCCAAATTGCCACAGCTACTGAAGATGCCACAAAACTGCCGGGCTGCGGGTACTTCGCGGGTTTGTGAGAAAGGTATCGAGGGCCTGTGTGTGCATCGGTACATGCCGGTGAATGCCAATTTATATCTTTTTGCGGGGTTGCAGTGTTGAGCTTCATTGCATAAGTTAACTCGTGCATTTACCGCCATCATCCCCCCCCGCCCCCCCCCCAACCTAACAATAATGAGGAAGCTTTCTTCTAAAGTCATGAGCTTGTCTAGTCAAAAACTGGAGTGTGTGAGATGAATATTATCACACAAATCTGGAAAATCTAAAACGCAACCCGACCTATGTTGAATTGTAATTCTATATATTGCTAATGTGAGGATCTATAGTTAAACGCAGCTCATAGCCATCTAATCAGCACATTATGATGACGCAAAATAAACACCATTTGCCGCGTCTCGGCTACCATGTGCTCCAGCTAAAGCCATGTAATAAATGGATTGAAAGAAAGCACAATAATTTTAAGTCTTCTTTAATAGCCTACACTAGCAGTTAATGCAAATATGGATGTAATTGACGTTTTATTAAATCCTGTTGATGGCTGAATCTAAAAAACAAAACAAAATTTGCAGTAAGTTATGCAACGGAAATGAATATTTTAGTCAGTTTTTATGTGATTATTCACATAAACACTTACAAAAAACTGGATCAATAAATGAGTAGCTTTTTAAAATAAAAATATTTTTCTATTTATTTTTACAAGTAAGCCACCTATAAGCAATCTACAGAGGGGAATAAATGAATGACCTTACACACGTGGATTAGAAAAATGTAGTACATTTTGATGTATAGGGTGTTTATTTTCATAACATTACAATGCAAGAGCCTGTGGACATCGTCATGCTTTGCGAGTTATTACTATTACATTCTCGCTGCCATTATACATTTATACTCTTTGTGGTACTAAATCTAAACATCCCAAGAAGGATTGTGTTGCTTTGATTTGTTCTCTGATGTTGTGGTAACCATTGGGTCCCACATAGTTTGTTTGTTTTACATAAAAAAACAAAACATTTGTCTTTAAAATGAATTCATTTGATTTTATATTATTCTGCTACATCTACATATTTATGTGTTCATGGAGGTAAAACCTGTCAAATCCTTTTCTAGGTAAAATGAGTCTGGCTTTTTCTGATACAAACTTAGACCAAATGTCAGAAAGAGAAGAGGAGGTAAGTGTGACAGTTTATTGGCATGTGATGTGATGAACCTCCTATTTTTAGACTTGTACTTAATTTCTTAGTTTTTAAAATCAATTTTGGTCACTTGCTAGCCTGGGAGCTCAACAGATGGGATGAAGCCCTCGTCTTCTCGCAACAAGAGGTAAAAAGCAGAGTTCTTAAATGTGTATCTTTGTTTTTGCTGTGGAGACTCTCAGTCATACGTCTGCAGCTCAAAATATTAAAATGATAACATGTTTTAGGAAGCCCACCTCAGCATCTAAGCACACTGGACAGAATGAATCTGACGCTTCAGCTGAAAGTGAAAACGGTGCTGCTTCTGACAATCCCTCTGATGGTAATACAGGCAGCGGATCTAAAGGTATATATTGTGAATACGTGTTCGACTTTATTTAACACTGCTGCAGAAAGGATCGGAAACTCATCTCCACTGTGTTACTGCTGTTTCATCCTTCAGGCACTTTAGTGATGCGGGCAAGTGGCAATGAAAATAAAGGTGCCATGAAGCTCCGAGTGGACCTCAAGCAGAAAAAACCAGGTGACCTCATGTTTTTTTTTTAGCAATTACACACGTTCACAAGTAGGCCTGCATAAAGTTTTTTAAAAAATTGACCGAATGTGTGTGAAAAGCACATTGTTTTTGTGTTTTAATATATTCTTATGTAGAAATGATTCTGTCTCAATGTGTGTTTTTCTTATGTCCAGATGATGCCCTGCAAAAGAAGGTCAGCTGCACTGCCTGTGGAAAACAAGTAATCCAGTTCCAGCGCAATTCTGTATATGAGCATCCAGTGCTTAAAGTACTTATTTGCAAGGTTGGAAAGCTTAGTTGTGCCTCATACATATTCCTTACCACCTCTTGTAAGATTTTAATACATTTTACATGAACGGTGTTTATTTTTGTATTAATGACCGTGTTATTCTTTTTCTAGTCATGTTACAAATATTACACAAGTGATGACATCAGCAGAGATTCGGATGGGATGGATGAGCAATGCAGGTACAAAAACTTTAAACAAAATGAGTGAAACACTGTAGTTTAACGTGATTACAAATCAGACACCTAAAGCGTAGGTCATCTTTATGCCTCCAAGATGTCAGAGTAGTAATGGGTGTACTTTAAAATGACTTGTTCTGGGTTCTTTGCATTTGATTATTTGGATCTTTGGGTATGGGGGTCTTAATGGGTTGGGTTCTTCTGAATTGCATCTCAATCCTGAATGAAAATGACAATTCAGAATCAAACTTAATCCTGAATTGATTTAAATCCAAGCTGATTCTTCTATCGGGTAGTATGTTCGTGTCAAGCTGGTAATTCAAAAATATAATCAAAGTAAACAAACTGTATTTCTTACATTATTTTCCATGTTGCCAAAAATATGAGAAACAAGAAGTAGTTTATTTCCTGTATATGTAAAATGTGCCACATTCATCAGCGGAGAATGGAAATCTACATGTATCTAAATTTAACTCAGAATAAATACATATTTTTATGCAAACGTGAAGAAGAATACCTAATACTCTATATTAGTACAATATCTAGTATTGAGTATTCTGTTTTTATTAAACTTTTTATCTACTTTTATTTATCACACCACATATTTATCAGTGTATTCTATTCTACAGGCATTTAGCAGACACTTTTATCCACAGCAAATATCCAAAGTATATATTATCATCAAGCCATACGTTGTTGTTTTTGTACATATATGTGCATAGTCTTTAATAGTAATATTATTTTGTGATTGTTTTTCCCTCAAACATTATTATACTCTGTCCCCAGGTGGTGTGCTGAAGGTGGGAAGCTCATCTGCTGTGACTACTGCAGCAATGCCTTCTGTAAGAAGTGTATTCTGCGCAACCTGGGCCGCAAAGAGCTATCAGGCATTACTGATGAGAACTCAAAGTGGCATTGCTACGTGTGCCGCTCAGGGCCCCTCCAGGATCTTGTCTCCAAATGTCATCGTATCATGGAGAAACAAGAATGTGAGGAACTCAAACAACAAAAAACTGATAAGCCAGAGGCTTGTGAAAACAAGCGGGACAAGAGCAAATCAGCCAAAGAGCACAAAGCCGTTGCCAATGGAAAAGAACATAACGAAGGCTCGGGAACCTATACGTTTGCCTACAAAAAACTCCAGGTTCCCAAGGAACTAATAAAGAAAACTAAAAAGCTTGTTGAGACCACAACTGGCCTGAATAATACATTCATCCAGTTCATCCAGCAGGCAGCTGGAGAACAGGGAGACAAGACCATCAGGTATCGACATTTGAAAGCTTTCAAGGCGGTGCTTTCTGATCTGAAAAAAGCACACTGTGCTTTGGAGGAGGCTTTGGAGCCCGAGTTTAAAAACATGGAGCTGCAGAATGGTAATGAAGAGCCACCTGTTGAGAGAAAGAGCGCAAATGCTTCGAAACCTGTGGAAAAGGACCCCATGGAGACTGCTGCAGACGTTAGTGAAGCTGATGCAGCTCAGGAGTCGGACAAAGAGCTGCAAAATGAAGACGAGTCTGTCTGTGAGACTGGAAAAACGGACAAAGAGCTGCAAAATGAAGACGAGTCTGTCTGTGAGACTGGAAAAACGGACAAAGAGCTACCAAATGAAGACGATTCAGTCGATGAGTCCGAGACTGCTGAGGAGGACGGAGAGCTGCGAAATAAAACCAATGCCGTTTCCGAGGCTGGAAAAACGGAAAAAGTCGACCGAGAGCTGCAAAATGAAGAGGATTCAGTCGATGAGCCTGAGACGGCTGAAGATGATAAAGAGCTGCAAAATGAAGAGGATTCAGTCGATGAGCCTGAGACGGCTGAAGACGATAAAGAGCTGCAAAATGAAATGGATTCAGTCGATGAGCCTGAGACGGCTGAAGACGATAAAGAGCTGCAAAATGAAATGGACTCAGTTTGTGACGCTGAAAACGTGGACAAAGAGCTACAAAATGATGATGATGATGATGAGGATGCAGTTGGTGAGCCTCTGACTGCAGAAAAAATGGACATAGATTTTAAAAATGAAGAAGAGTCCGTTGGTAAAGCTGAATCTACTGAAGACGTGGACAAGAAGCCTAAAAAGAGGGACGTGGACAATGGTGAAGTGTCCAATGAGAGTGGAATGAAAGACCACCAAACAGAAACTGATCCGACCCAAACCATAATTAAAACTGAAATGTCCGATGAAAGGCCCGTCTCAACTGGTGAAATGTCCTTGGATCATGACATTATGTCTGTCCCTCCTTCAGTTCCCGAGGAGCTTTTTCAGATGGTGGAGAGTTTGGCAGATTCTTCCATGCTTTCCCAGACGGAAACCAGCTCCGTTACTGGTGCTGACACAAAGTCCGATGAACCCCCAGCAGAATCTCAACGCCCTCAACCCAAAGTGAAGAATCTCATAGTGAAACTGACTCCTGTACCAGTTGTAACAACATGTGGGTCGAGGTCGTCTCGGTCTCAAAACAAGGAAAAATATGTAGAGCAGCAAAAGAAGTGTAAGGATGAGAAAAAATCTGTAGATAAAGCGGAAAGCCCACCTCCCAGTCGCCGCTCTAGTAGAGTTAAAACCACTCCTTTGAGGAAGCAGGCAGAGAATAGCAAGCATGAATCCTCTGAGACAGAGGAAGACTGTAAGGACAAGAACAAGTCCTCCAAGAAGTCCAGGAGTGCCAAAAAAGTGGGCAAGAAAAAGACTAAATCTTCAGACAAAGCAGTTGAAGACTCGGACTCTGATGAAGTTCCTCATGCTTTGCTGGAGAAAGCTGCAGAAGGCAACAGCACAGACGAGGAGCAAGAAAGCACCTCAGACAAAAAGCGTCTAGTCAAACGCAAAAGGAAGCCGGAAAGCTCCGACTCCGATACTGAGACTAAAAGTCGCAAGGCATCCAAGAAGAAAAAGAAAAATAAACAAAACGACTCTAATGACTCAGACCCTGACCAGGAGAAAGAAACCAAGAGCAAAGCAGGTACAGCGAAGAGGAGATCCAGCCGTGTAAAGAAACAAGAGGCTTCAAAAGAGGAAGAAAAAAGCGTACCAGAAAATAAGTCCAACCGACGGTCTTATGAAAAGAAACGAAAAGGGAAAAGCCTGAAAGGAACTTCCAGGCTGCAGTCATCCTCAAGTGAGGAGGAGGAGGAAGATAAGGGGGATGAAGAGCACCAGCAGGCTGAAGGTGACTCTGGAGATGACAGCGATGAGCAAAAGATCAAACCCATTGTGGAGGATAACGTGGTGGGGGGCAGTACAACCTTCCATCAGTCCTCAGGTAATGTGGGCCAACATGGAAACTCATCACAGCTTTATGAGGCCATTATAACGGATTAAATCTAAATAAATGACTAAATAAAAAAATGCACACAGACCATGTGTTAGCAGCCAGTCAGCTTAAAAAAAGTTTTAGTGTGCACATTTATATGCTTTGATTTCTACGTTTAAAACAGGAATGGTGTGATAGTGCATTATTTTTAGTAGATGAAGGGCATCTTTTTCCTGGAGGCACCTCACTTTCTTTTGCAAAACTCCTCCATTCCCCAAAATTTAGAACTAAATGTCTTCAGTTTCCTTTCTCTGTAGAAAAGTAAGGAATCTGTGAGACGCACCATTTTTAATAGAAAGCAAGTTGGTTCCTGCTATTCCATAAAACAAACCACGTCTCATTATGGAGCAGTAATGTGTTGTTCTGACAGGTTTTTGATTCTGTTATTTAATATATTTCTAATTTTTACTACCTCTGAGGAGTTGATGCTGTCTGCGCCTCCTTTGATCTCTGGGTTTGAACTGGACAATAGAACTGGTCTGTTATGTTTTCCAGAAGGTCATGTCTGTCTTTGTTTTGTTGCACAGGAGATGAAGTGGAAAATAAAGAGGATGTCAGTCGAGCTTTTGAAGATGATGATGATGATGATGATCCAGAAAATAGGTATTTAGTAAATGGTATAATTTCACACATGCTTCTGTTTGGGGATCAGACTCAAGAACTGGTTTTAAATTGTTTCAAATGTAATTAATCCATTATTAAACCACAAAACCTGGAATTATGGTTTAACACTCGCATGGCATCAATAACAGGTCGGTTATGTCGGTCCACAAAGGCATATCTCTTCAGACCTGACATGCATCCAGCTCTATGCAGAACTACTCCCCTGTGATTGGTCAGATTACCTGATATTTGAATTTGCAGCCACATTGCAGCATCAAATACACGGGAAAGCCAAAACAGTCATGCAAAATATGCAGGTTGTGTTACAAACTTCTGTTTTCCAAACTCCCCATAAAGACTGAGCACTACATGTAACTTGCATGTAATTAACTTTTATTGTAGAACCATTAAAAAAAAAAAGTCACCCAGTGGAATTTACCGGCCCTTACCAGTCCCATTGCTACCTGCAGGTCTGGAAAAGAAAATGCAGGCACAAATTTTATTCTATGCTAAAGTATAAATATATGCTGCCTCTGCGTCCACTATGCAGACTTTTTTATTTACCATTTTTATTCATTCAATTCCTTTGATCTTTTCTTCTGGAAAGGTTTTTACACGTCATTTATAATTAAAACAAACTAAACTGCTTAATGTTTGTCTGATTCACATGATGACATGTCATAGCTGTCCTCCATGTCCCCTCAGCGATGCCACATGCACAGGTGATCACACTTCTGTCAAGGGACAGAGCACGCCAATAAAAAATATGTCGGCTAATCGAACATCAAACAAAAATCCTCTTCTCTTTTTTTTTTTCCCAATTCTCTGAGGGAGGTGAAAATGAAAACACTTGCTCAGTTGGAGTATTTGTCCTCTGGTGTCCTGCTGCATCACACACTGGAACACGCACTGCTGAGCAAGCTTCATCTGCCATCAGTCATATTATGGCTTAAAATAGGCTCAATATTATTTATTAATGACAGCATGTCATATGCAGTTTGAACTTTTAGGACTATTTATAATAAATTCCACAGTATAAAAGTGTTTTTATCAGGACATGCTTTCTTTATTACTCCATTTCTGGCTGTGAACATAGAGGAAACACTGATCAGGTTTTGGAATATAATTTTTCAGGAGTGCATTGAAATATGTTATATCAGATTATTAAAATGTTCTGATTACTCCCAAATATTGAGTTTTTATGGTCCTGTTAATGGATTGTATTTCAAAAGGTTGTTTAAGAATGTCCAATACCAAAAAAGCTGCTTTTACATAAATATCTATAAATCTGTATTGAATTAGATACTTTATCAAATTTCCTGATTCATTACAATTCACAACATAAGCGGTGAATACCAAATCCTACCTCTTGTTTCCAGCTTTGATCAAATTGACTAATTATCACGTGACATGTCTGACATGTTTTTGATGTTAAAGTGACCTTTGTTGTCATTTCCAAAAATATTTTTGCATTTGCAATGTTCAATAACAGCTAACATCATTTTTAAGTCAGGATTTCAAGCTGATTGTCATGGGCCACAGATTAGATAATTATCTAAGCTTAACATGCAGCAGATCTATTTAATAGGAATCAGGTGTGTATGAGTGTGGAAATATAAAGCTTGGAGGACTGGGGTTTAAATTAACTATTAAAGTTTTTCTTAGTTATAATCCCAAAATAAACTTGCTGAGTTACCTGCTAAAATATTATTTGTAGATGAATGATTTCTGAAACGGACATATTATCATATAGGCTGTAAGTCACTGTTGCTACATGAATATTTAAACCTAATGGGTTAAAAAGGTGTCTTATTTCTTCACATAGCACAGTGGCTGAAGGATATTTTCAATTCAGATATTTAGCTCTTTATCAGGACAGGATTAACTTGTCCTAAGAGTTTTATTATCCACATTAATACTCATTAGCTGTGTCTGAGTCCAGTCAGTATATAGATGTTTTCTGTCGTTTTAAGGGGCTCAGATCGCTTCCAGTTTGTGTAAGTGAAAATCCCATACCACCCAGTTTGCTACCATGTTTGTGAGCGTTTTGCATTTACCCCTACACATGTTCAGTTTGCTTTTCATAAAACATGTGGGATGTGAATTGTTGCTGTTGTGCAAAATAGTTGAATTGAATTTAACCCCTTATGGCCTGATGTTGCATATTTAATACATACTGTTTCTGAGACATGTTGCATCACTTTATGGCAGAAACTT
>JBAMIG010000007.1:19895492-19931510 GCA_037177335.1 Kiunga ballochi
GTGCTTTAAGTCATTTAGTGGACTTTCCTGTCAGAATGTGGTCCAAGACTGCTCTGTGTGTGTGTGTGTGTGTGTGTGTGTGTGTGTGTGTGTGTGTGTGTGTGTGTCAGAGTGGCAGCTGGCACTGTGCCGCAGGCAGGTTTTAAGCCCAGTTTCCCACGTTTCTCCCTAATGAAGAGCTCTGGGAGAGAAGGAGCAGAGGGTGTGGGGCAAAAGGGAGGGACATATGGGGGCATAAAGAAAAGGAAAGAAATCTAGTGGGAGTAGGGGCCATAACTTTTACACCAACAGCAAAAACAAAGAACAGAAGAGCTGGTATGTAGGGGATCGGTGGTATGTGCCGTGGCTCATTAGGCCGGGTTGTCCGTAGTGCACACTGCTGATCTGGACACTCTTAACTGTGGACCTCCATAGTAACTTCTACCACTCATTCTGCAGGGTGGGATTAGGCAGTATATGTTCATTTTCTGCTGCTTTTTTAAAACGTGCAGCAACTTTTGACTTCCCAGGGTCGGTGCGGGCACATTTGTAGAGCGCGTGTGTGTGTAAATTATTTTAACTACTCAATCTGGAAAGCAGCTGATTGAACAAATTTGAAGACCAAGAATGATCAATAACAGTTTACTTGAAAATTTGCCTCAACAAGAATGGTGGGCGCGTTTATTTGACTGACCATAATGGGATGCTGAGAACTACACAAAGCTGAAGTTTTATTACTTTATTCTCCTAAAACTATCTGTGTGTGTATGAAGAAACTGAGAGCATCTTGTTCATAATCTGAACACACATTCATCTTCTGCTTATACTCCTCTTGCATGCAGGTGTGGGGAATGCTTTGGAAGGAGGCCGAGGTCGTGCAGGAACCAAACTCTTCCAGGATTTCCAGATGCTCAGCAGAATCTGGACCCATCCCTGGTGCCTTCAGCTGGACTACATCAGTAAAGAAAACAGGGTACGGTCAGGGAAGAAGAGACCGAACCACACTAAACCTTTACACAAAAACAGAGCTATAAGTAGAAATCACACACACACACACTGAGGAAAAATTATTTTAAAAAAAAAGTATTGCTAAAAGTTTGAGCACCAGGGGAGAACAGTGCACTGTCAAACTTTTGACCTTTTCTACCACCCCTGATCCAACCCTCTGGTTGAATTCCTATACATCAGCACACAGATGAATTTTACTCAGGTGTGTGCTCTTGCAGGGCTACTTTGACGAAGACAGTATGGATGAATTCATTGCTTCAGAAACGGACGAATCTTCTATGAGCCTGACATCTGAGGACGAGAAGTCAAAAAAGTAAGCTTTCATTCACTTCACGTATCTAACAGCACTTCTCTCTATCATCTGAAATGTTGCCTAAATGCTGAGTTCACTTGTGTTCTGCACTGATAGGAAAAAGAAGCAAGGAAAAGGGAAAAAGAAGGACTCTGACGACTCAGACAGTGAGGATTTGGAGGTTATTAAAGAGTGGAACACGAGCTCTCGCGGCAGGAACGGAGAAGGTCGAAACCGAGCAGAACCCGTGGAAGAACGTAAGATTCTTATATTTGTATAGAGGCGGCTATAGCTACCTACCAGGAGGTCAGTAGATTGAGTTCAGACTTCCCCTAACAGTATACCTAAACCAGGGATGGGCCATTCCGGTCCTCGAGGGCCGCAGTCCTGCAAGTGTTAGGATTTTCCCTGCTGCAACACACCTGATCCACATCAGACTTAATTAGACTTGTGAAGAGCTTAACATCAAAGGCAAGTTTGCTAATTACCCACTGATTTGAGTCAGGTGTGTTTCAGCAGGGAAAGTCCTAACACTAGCAGGACCGAGGGACCAGAGTTACCCATCCCTGACCTTAAACCCTGCACTGCCCTGCACATGTGGCATGCAGTGTAAGATGCTTTGAGTTCTCAACATGACTGGAAAAGTATTAAATAAGTACAGCTCATTTACTATTGACTACAGCAAGATTGACGTTGTCATGTGGCTTCCAGTACAAACACTATCCATCAGTTTCCATCAGTGTCAGTGATGAGAATATTTGTAATGATGTGGAATTAGTACTTTGTCCACAAGCCTAACATGGTTTTTTATAAGATGTAACATCATTTTCTAATAAAACAAACCCTGATGAATACAAACGTGCTGTCTCAGATTGAATGAAAGGCCTGGATATCTGTTTGATCCCAGCTGTAGCTTCATATTAGGTTTATTCATATCAGTGGTTCCAAAACTAATTAATTTGAACCTAAGCTGAATGTGACTTCGAAAAAGGGGATGATTTAGTAACTTAAGGCCTGATGTTGGAGATGTGTTGCTGCATAAAGACTTATCTCAAACGCTTTATCACAACCAGCTCGACCCACCAGCTCTACACCAGGGAGTCCCTGCTCCGCAGACTGGCATAAGGAGTTTGTTACAGAGCCGGATGCTGAGATCCTGGAACACTCTGGGAAGATGATGCTTCTCTTTGAGATCCTACGCATGGCAGAGGAGGTGGAAGAGAAAGTGTAAGTGTTTTTTTTACTGCATGCAAGTAAACTCTTATTTAGTCTTTTACTGTTTTGCGGTTTTCCTATCAAAGTTTTTGTTTATCCGCAAGAGTTAATTGTAACTGATGAGGGATTGTGTGTTGTATTGCCTACAGGTTGGTGTTCAGTCAGTCTCTCATTTCTCTTGACTTGATTGAGGATTTCTTGGAGCTCTCTTGTAGAGCAAAAGATGAAGAGAAAGTCTCTCCATACAAAGGTGTGTTGTTGGTATCATAAGTCTTTATTTCAAATATTTGTTTGTGGTAATCCTGTTAACTTTCAGTAATCATCCTTCAAATTTAACAGTTTCAAAGTAAACAATTTGTGTTATTTGCCCAAATTATGAATCAGCATTTATTCTGATGAGTCAGCTCACTGAGATTGAACAGCCATAATTTGCATTGCACTGTTTAAAGTAGGCAAGCTTTGTATAAAAGATGAAAATCAATGCAAACCTGGGAGTTTTTTTTATATATAGTGGAGCACATTTCAAACGTTTTTAAGACGGCTCACATACAACATGCATCACCCCCTCGCTTGTGTGCTTATTACCTTTGAACACACACAGCCGCACAAACACATTGCCGCTGGTGTAAGGTCATGTTCCTAATTAAACTTCAGCAGCTGTTTTTGCTTTCATTTTGAGAATTATTAGACCTTGACTTTTTCTTCTACAAAAAAATGTTTGCTCAAGGGTTTGTAATTCGTAATGAAAAGATCACAGTGCCGTAATTGGAAACACACACAAATGTTAGTTATGAAGGCTGGTGGGGGAGTTGGCCATCCTGAAGGCTAAACACGGCTGGCCTCTAACCAACACAGCCATCTATCTGCTGTCTGCTAATGCCCAAACTAAGTCCTTTTGACAACAAAAAGATGGAGTAGACGGCAGCTAGAGCTTTTAAAGTGTGGGGAACTTAGATGGTGAGTTGTCAAAGCGGACTTTGTCTCCTATGTGTTTTCTCTAGGTGAAGGCAAGTGGTTCAGGAACATTGATTACTATCGTCTGGATGGCTCCACCAACGCTATAACCAGGAAGAAGTGGGCAGAGGAGTTTAATGACACCACCAACATAAGGTGCGGTCCCTTTCCATTGTGAAAAAGCAGTGAAAGTATTTAAAAAATAAAACGGGTTCATTAGAGGTTTAAAGAGAAATTCCATTATATATAAATCTTTTACAAAGCGCCTTTAGATTTGGTCTTCAAGTTCATTTATGAGCATAAAATAAGTGGCATAAAACACTTGGAAGATATTCACTACAAATCTCAGCAATCATAAGGTATCTAACAGCAATGTTAACATGAGAAAACGTGAAGCAGAAGTATGTCGTGACATTTTGCTGGTGCGAGGTTGAGCAGGTACTTTTAATAAACACCGGATCATGGTGGTGAAAAAGTACAAAAATATTTACAACCTATGTGAAGAAATGCAGAACCCTGCCATGCTAATAACTGGGTCAATAATCCTGCCTTCTGTCATACAAAGGCTCTCATTGAATACAATCTGACCCGACCAAACAGACTTTTTTTTTTTTGTTCTTGTGGCCTCAAGAACAACAGGAACGTTCTTGCTTCTCAGAGGATATGTATGAACACACCGATGATCACTGCTTCCACTAGCAAACAGAAAACACTTCCTTATGGGGAGAGACCTCCTTCCCCAAGTATATCTCCTCCTTCGGATGGTGTCAGGTTTTTGCCCTCTCCATGCTCCAACATACCTGGCAGGAATAAATGAATAGGTTGACAATAACCTATTGGCTTTATTTTAATGTGCATCAGTTCATCAGGTGTGTTAGTGTTTGACACCCCTGGTCTACTTGTTAGTCAAGAACGCATAATTCTGCATAGTTTGTGCATCTTAAGAGTACGTCCACACTGTTGATGCTCGGTCCGCTTTAAACTGATTGTGGTCTGCTTGGGTTAAGTCAACACAAGTCAAACCAGGGGAAGACCCGCCCAGTTGACCAGATTCTCCTAGACGATCATGGTGTGAATGCCCCCAAAGTTGCGCGTTAAAAGCGATTGGTTGGTTGGATGTGAGTGCTGATGGTTCTCTGAGTTGCAAAACACTTCCTGATATTTTCTCTGCAACTTTCTTACACAGAGGACGTTTGTTTCTCATATCAACACGCGCCGGTTCACTTGGCATCAATTTGGTAGCAGCTAACAGGGTCATCATCTTTGATGCCTCTTGGAACCCTTCATACGACATCCAGAGTATCTTCAGGGTGTACCGCTTTGGCCAGGTCAAACCTGTCTACGTCTACAGGTTCCTCGCCCAGGTGAGCTCTTTGTTTGTATATGTGTGTGTGGTTATAGCATTGTTCAGGTTAATTTTTCTAATAAGAAATGTAATAGTAGTTTATAAATCCCAGAATATGTTTTAAGAAAACTAAATATTCTTGCTTTCCTTATACTCTGTCCTTTTTTAAGGGTACAATGGAGGAGAAGATTTATGAGCGACAGGTCACCAAGCAGTCTCTGTCCTACCGTGTTGTGGACCAGCAGCAGATTGAGAGGCACTTTACCATGAACGAGCTGGCCGAACTCTACACCTTTGAGCCAGACCAGCTGGATGATCCGTCAGAAAAGAAGAGCAAGAAAGCCACACCCATGCTTCCCAAGGTAAACAAACACAAGCTCAATGTTGGAAAACATTGGAACTAAATGAGACATTTAATCTGCAATAACCCACTTTCTGCAGAAAATGAAGGTAAAACCTTTAAAAAGTAGTTTTCCTTTTTTTCAATCAATGAGCATTTTTTAAATTGCTGGCCTTATTTTTCAAATCACCAGCGAGTAGCTTGTTCCCTGCTTTGAAGTTTTAGTACTTGAGTTGTAAACTGGTATTCAGACTCTCTGCCAGCTTGGATCCTGCTCTGCTTTTCTGGGATCATTCTGCTTCTTTTTGTTTCCTTTCATAATCCCTCATTTGACTCTTCTCGATTTAACGCAGGTGCTATGTCACTATTTGAGCCCCCTGGAGTTTAATGAGAACACTCAGCCCTTACATGGCCCATCCAGCCCAACACAGCTGCATAGATCTGAGTGTTTACAGCTATTTACTAAATAGTGTTCTTGTTGCAACACTGCTGCTGCCCTGCTATAAACCTACAGCCTTTTTTCTGCCTCCATTCCTTGCAGTTTCCTACCTCTCTGTTGATTTTTGAATGACTCCGGTCCAGTCCCACTCCTTCACTTCCCATCTGAGTTTATTCAGATCCGTTTCCTAATGGTTCTACTTTTCTGTTTTTGGTTCGTATTTGCTTACTTTACAAAAGGATCTGTAAACAAGATGGATACAAGAAACGCCGTTTTCAGCATGTTTTGCTTTTTCACTGGACACTGAAAAGGGGTTTCACTCACCTTATTTTCAGTTGCAGTTTATGCTTCAACTTCCCCAGATGGACATATGTCTTTATAAGTCTTGTCGTCTAGCTTTTTCTTGCTGTTATGGATCTAATCCATGTCAAATTAAACGCGTGGTGATCTAGCAATCTAAGCAAGCAGTTTTGTAATCTGTTGAGAAGAGCACTTTACATGTTTTTGATAAGTTGTTGCAAACTTCCACAAAATTTCAAAGTCCGAAAAGGAGCTTTGATGCAAGTCAATTAATTTAATACACTAAAAGGAAAAAATATTTAATGTCCAATTAGATGATTTTTTTTAATATTTCCTTTATTTTGTATTTCATGCCTGAAACTCTTCCCAAAAAATATCTGAGAGAAACTGATTTAATATTTTTACAAATGTAACCCAGGCGACTTGAATATGTGATCTGACATAAATACACATCTGATCTTTTGCGACTTCAGTCTAAACATCCAGATCACATTAATCCAACCTATTTCTACACCTTTTATCTGTAGAGGCGCTCGCATCACTCTGCACCACTTCTGGTGCTTGCAACTCCATTCCCATTTTTCTCCACACTAACGTTGCTGCCGCTGTTCCACAAAATGCCATCTGGTTGTTTTTAAAACAACGTGCTAGCTACAGTTGGACAAAGGCAAGATGCGCTCTGCTGATACATCCATGTTTATTTCTGTAAACATGAAGACTTCACACGCTCTCCTCGTCACGTTGTGTTGTCTATGCATGCAGGACACTTATGGTGCGTGAAATGTTCATACAGGAGATCACATCAACTTGCATTTAATTAGAAATGTCAATAAATTAAGATTTTTTTTTCATTAAACACTGTTTAGTCTGGCGTAACCTAATTTGTTGAAGCTTTGTCGATTTTTTTTTTTTTTTTTTTCCACGTCAAGCAAAAATAAATAAGATGCAGCAACATTTCTAGTTGCATCATCTTAGCAACTAGCAATTGCTAAATTTGAGCATAAAATATCTTGTCCTGGTTGTTTATTGAATTAAATATATGCTAAGTGGAATTGGCTAATCATTGTATTTCATTATGTTTTACACAATGCTCTGTTCTCATTAGGTTGTACTATGAGCTCTGAATCTGCTCAATGAGTAGCTGGTATAAACGTCTGGGAGGGAGCTGCTTAAGGAGGAGGACAATGTTGGAGATTTGAAGGGGAAAGATGTGTTCATTGAGCTGCGGCCCGAGAGATGTGTATGATCTTTAATGAGTCCTGTGACATTTATGTGACACGGTAATAAAGGCGTAGAGGCTGACGAGCCTTTTAACAGGCTGACCTGTTGAGGCCAAAGGGTTAACTATAATGTGGCAGCAGGCCTGCAGTATAATGGAAGGAATTTGCTGTCTGGAATGATGTGAAGATGAGTCAGACACCTTCCATCACTTTTAGCCAACAAAGCTCTGCACAGAGGGGAAGGATTTTAGCTTCCACAGACTTATGTGCTGCTTTTTTAAGTTTGGTTTCTTCTGGTAGAAAGGGTTGATTTCTGTCACATAATCTGATTTTTATTTGTCTTTTTTTGCTGTTTTTTTTTAAAACCTGATATCAAAACATTAATTTACCTGCTCTTCTTTGCACGCATTCCTTCCCCCCCATTTGTCCTTACCTCCGCCATTATGACTCGGCACTTTACCTTTTAAAAGGTTCAACATGAGCTTTGTTACTTGTTTCAGTTTCAGGCCTTCCCTGCATGATGAAAGGTCAACGTTTTTAAACCCCCTCTTAAACATGTCCCTATGCTCTTCTGAAAATCTAATTGGAGACAAAGGAAGCAGGCGCACTTCCCTCTAATGACAAAGAACGTCCTTGCAGCCCAGACATGAGTTTGACAATCCCTACCCACCCACCCTGAGATACTTTTACCTACTCTCTGTTCATCATGCGTGTCTTTTCACATCTGACATGCTCCCACATGCACATCAACAAGCCCCACTGGTAGTTTGCACATTTTTATACAACTCTGTCCCACTCCTTGTAAATGTTCCTGCATTGTAGACTGTCAGTCATATCAGTATGGTAGAAGCATGCTTCTCTATACTTGCTCTCAGCAGGTGATGGCTGCAGTGGTCATTAGGCTCTGACAGGAGCACTTAAATGCTTTGGGCAGGCTGCACTTGAATAGCCGCATAGACAGGAGCAGACTGGAGCAATAAAGCGCACCATGCTTGTCTCATTATGGATAGGAAGTCACTTTGACCTTAAAGAAAATTCCTCCTCTAAATAGACTTTAAGCAGTATATCAGTGATCACTGGATTACAGGAGTTATTTTGTGATGGCAGTATTGTAAATTACTTCTTTAGTGTACCCGACCCTCACTAGCTCTCTTGATTTGCTGCTTGGGTAAGTGGTTTCTTATGCATGAATGCTTTTTGCCAGCTCTCAGAAAACACGCCTGATCTTGTTGGATTGCAGGTGGAGGTAGCTTTAATGATGGTAGCAGGGAGAAAATAGTTGTTGCAGGTGAGGAAAAGGCAAGAAGCATCACTGACCTCTTGTTTGCTGTGTTGGTCCAGAGATTTCTCTCAGACGGTGTTGCTCTTTTAACAGAAAGTGTTTTTCTCACTGACTTCACATGGAAGTCTCAAATATTTGTTTGACTTTTATACAGAAAATTACTTTTTATTTTTATGGTGATCCAGAAGTAATGAATAATTTAATCTAGCCCTGCTTTTCTGAAGATATTAGAAATAAAAGGTAAAGTATTTAAGGGGGACTAATCTCAAAAACTGTAGAAAGAAATTTTACATTAAGTAATTCTGCAAAGTAACTTTTAGTAGACTTAACAATATATTTATACAATGTTTAAATAGTAAAGAGCAGGATTTAAATAAGGGTTATAGAAATTTTTCATAACTAGGATTTAACATTATACTGCATAGGTAGACGGCTTCTCACTGTTAGCTTGAATAGCAAATAGCTGTATTTCTCTTATCCATCTCTACCTGAGACTCGGTCACAACCTGTTGCTATGAGGTCCAAACAGTGAGTAAAATATTTTACCGCTGTGCAGAAAATAAATCCAAACAAGTTCAAGTCTGAACCCATCAGTTTTTCTGTGCAACATATGTTTAAAGTCCATTTTAACAGGCAAGTTTCAATAAAAACTACAGAAAATAATCTGAAACATAGCAGGCTGCTCTAATGTGCACGTTCCACGTGCACATCCTGAGATGTTGATAGAAACCTGAAATTTAAGTGGAGCAAAACTATTTTATTTACCTAAAACTGAGGATTTTTTTAAAAACACTTTTTCTACAAAGTCTAAGGATGAGCTCTTACAGAACCGGGACACACACACACACACACACACACACCCCCACCCCCCCATCTTTAGGCTTGTTTATATAGAAATGTGTTAATTTTTTAGCACTTTATGACATCATGTTTCTGTGTAACTGACTGATGATGATAGAAACTCTTTGAGTTGAGCATTGTGACTCTAGTGAGAGAGGCACTCGTATTTCAGTGCATTTATGCTGAGAAACTGTTAATGGCAAGCACGTAGAGTTATGTGTATCACTGGTGTGCAGCTGGCTGACTGGGAGTTTTGACTGGCTATGTTTAGCTATTACAAATATCTCAGTCGCTCACATTCCCGTTCCTGGCCCCATTAGTTGCTATGGTTAATGCACCTGTGCATCAGAAACAGTTTCTGGCAGATGGGGTCCTTTGAATACATCCAGACTCTCCTGAACAACTCCAGCAAAATGTTGCTCCATTTAGACAGCTGAGAATTTTCTGCCTTAAAGTTGATTTTTTTTCCTCTTAATTGTTTATTTTCTTACTTTTTTAACCAGTTTATCTTAACATCCAATGTGAAATTATTTTATTATTATTATTATTTTATTATTATTATTATTATGTGAAATTGCTTTCTCTACACATTAGTCATTTTGGGTTCAGGTAATTTAATTAGCATAGTTTAGAATGACATACTTTATTAATATGATGATAATGTGGACTAAAAATCCTGCCAGGCAGTGTTGTATTGCATCAGAGCTTTTACAGTCAAGCGGCTGCTGAAATCTGTTGAAATACACATAGGTGCTTTTGCCAAGCAGTAAAGTCTCCATGAGGCCCATTTATGATGATTCCCAAGTTTTTATCTTTGTGATTTGATAGTTGCTGAGTTTAAAAACTGCTTTACATCTTTTGTGGGCATCTGGCAGGATAGAAATGTGCATAATTTTGTACATGTACAAGAATTAGATTTAAATAACGTTTACATTGTTTTTTCTCTCTGTAGACAGAAGGAAAGGACTTTCTTCCCCTGTTGTTGGTTATATTTATTTATTTCTTTGCTTTCTTTAATGAACTAAATTTAGACTTTTCATTCACAGATGAATGATGTCATGTTACTTTGTAATTGTTGTAGACATGGTCTACCATCTCTGTCAGTACATCTGAACAAACACATTCTGTGATGCCAAATGTAATCTCTTAAAAATGCACACCCGTCTTTCCCTAAAGGGAAAAACCACGCACGTTCCCTCTGAGCCTCTGCCCACCCAGCGTCTTTTCCCGAGCAGTAGATTGATAGACTTCACTGTGCACATCCATAAGGATGACAATAGCATAGGTCAGGTTACCTACGATCATTAGTTCTGCCTCAAGACACACACTTACACACTGAGTGCCCCAGGGAAAGAGATGGGCCGGACCACCCCAGAGTCATCGCTGATGGGGATTACTAGGGTATCCCAGACTCCACAGTTTTCCGGTGGGAGTGTCTATACTGTTATTTGACCTGCAGCTCTGCTGACCCGTTACCCGCCCGATTGTCAGAAATACGTATGTTTTTATCCAGAGGCAAGAAAGATAACACTCTACATGGTGAACAGATTACAATTAGAAAGCAAGTAACGAGTAGTTAAAGGCAGAGGACTAGTAACCAAAGCGTTTTAAAGATGAGACTGAAGTTCCCGTTCAGAAGCATGACATGTCAGAATATGAAGTTATCCCTAATGAGCGTGTTGCATATGGTGTTTACTCTAATCCTAACACCACACACACGGGAAAAGGTTTCACTTACTGTGTGCAGACTCATTTCTTTTTAGCATCTCCTCACTTTTTCCAATAAGTAAGCTCTTAGACGTCTTTAATAAAAATGTCCTGTCAGGTTTTGCAAACAAATACAAGCATTTCTGCAGCAGTGCTGCTTGCCACGAGAGCTAAAGTTGTCATAACTTAGCTATCGAGTCAGATCTTGTTTACAGATTTGTAAACAGATGCTGTTAAAGTCATTCAAACTGTTGCATTTTAGCTCCTAATGTTGGCATAGACTGACTTTTATTTGACCTTGTGCTCTGTTCACTCATTTTGCTAGAACAAGCCCGATGAGGGCCTTTTATCCAGGTCAGGCCGGCATACTCTGCTGTGCTTTTATGTTCTAATTAGAGGGTAAAGAAGCAGTCAATTCGCTGGCTGTGCCGCTGTTTCAAAATGTTTGGTTTTTCAAGGGTGGCCTGGTTTTGTCCTGATTGAGACTGATGGCCAGGAAACATAAACATGTCAATGAGGAGCACAAGTGGGTCCAGGATCCAATAATCTTAAGAGGCCGTGGTGTGTGTGTAGCTAAAAACTGTGTCTACCTGCTGTTGCTCATTTTTTCTATCCCACTGTGAAGTTGTGGAGCCCGAAAAGATAGCTCAGGGGTAGTTTCCACACAGATTGCTTCCCCCTCTCCCTCTGATGGATCCAGTTTCACTCCATCTTGTCTGTTTATTTTATGTTTATTCAGTACAGGTTTGCAATCACTGCGTAATTTCATGGTTTGATGTTCACTTTTTCCCCCCTCTTAATGCCAGTAGCATCTTTTACATTAACACACATGGTCAGTGGTCAGTGACTGACTGGGAAAGCAGATCTCCTCTGTGACCTGACCAGTTTGAAGTAAAGGCTTTCTGTCGGACAATATTCCCAGATTGAAACGTTCCAGTTTAATGTAAAGCTGAAGACGAAGGAAGGCAAATCTGCTGCAGAGAGCGTAATCTAAACCACGTTTGTGATCCAAACCTGGCTCAACTCCTCCTTTTTATTCGGGTATTGTTTTCAATAACAATGCAGGCACGGAAACCAGACTTTTAAAACTGTCATTTGTTTTTTGTTTGTTTTGTTGTTGGGGCTGCTTTTGCACGTTTGCACGCCTAACTTAACATTTAAATGGGTGTTTTAGGTTTCCTGTTTAATCAAAAAGGTAAAATATAATTTCTTTAAATACTTAAGATGGTTTAAAAAGTGATTTGCCAATTGTACCCAAACTTTCTGCGTATGGCCATTTAGTAAGGACTACAGGCACCGATCTATAGAGATCCAAGTCATTCAGATTTGATGGGAGGTGAACCCAAACCTTTGACCTGTAAATGCACTTTATCTGTATCAGTTTTGCCTGATAATTGAACAAATAAAAATAAATCCTTCAGCTCCTACAATCACTCTTCCATCACTACCTGTGACTTCACATCCACTGTGTCTTATTTATTTTCCTGTTTCTCTACTGTAGGATCCTTTCCTAGCAGAGATGCTGCAGAACAATAAGGACCAGATTATGTGTTACCATGAGCACGATTCCCTGCTTGACCACAAAGAAGAGGAAGCCCTTAGCGAGGAGGACCGAAAGGCCGCATGGGCGGAGTACGAAGCAGAGAAAAAGGTAGGCCACTAAAAGGACGCCCACAGGGACCTGACTGCCAGGCAAAGCTCCACAACCAAAAGGTACACATACAGCACTTAGTCCTTGTGTCCATCACGCTCCAACACATGGACATCAGAGTGCAAGGTGAGCTGAGCAGGGGCCCCGCTTTTGTTTGTCATGATGTCTCTGTTAGTGTTGGATCTGTATAATCCTTTCATCACCTTCAGTAAGTAGATGACAGGACCTCCTTTTACTCTGCTGAATGTCATTTTGGTCCAGTATTCGACCAGTGACCTCCCATCCAAACCACTGCAGCTGTCTAAGCAGTTTCAATGCTACTTACTGTACGGTTCACAGAGGTTTAGGGACTCCATACTTTCCCCATCTTGTCCCTCTCCTTTGTTGTGAGGCAATTAGTGGGGTTTGTTTGGAGAACTGTAAAGAGGGGGGAGGTGATGTTGTAGGAGCAGCAGCAAGTCTCCTCTCCTCCCGTGTAATCCTAGATTCTAATTCATCCTAATGATTATTTTTCCAACACACACTCCCTCCTCTGCCCGGTTCCCCCCTCATCCTCCAAGCTCTTCTGCTTTTCAATAGAACAGAGTATGAGTGACAGAATAACGGTGACGCTGAGGTCAAATGTGAGGGCTTGAGTTGTGCACACTTCATTGCAATCTGTCTCTCACTAAACATGTGAAAATGGTCCCTTTGTTTCACCCAAGTGTCTGCTCAGTATCATGTTGTGTACTCTGGGCTTTGTGGGAGCAACAACTGGAGTGTAATGTCTTCATAACCTCAGAGTTTGGCTGGTAGTGGTCAGATGAAACCTACGTCTATGAATATCATATTTGCAACTGGAGGAAATCAAAGACTGAGAATGTAATTCTGCACCTCCATTGAAATCAGAGCTATGAGCCTTTTTGTCTCACTGGAGGAACTTCAGCTACAAGACTTAGCAAGGTGCTAGCTTAAATTTAAATGTTAGATTATGCAACTCAAATAGTTGAGTCTTCATTTGATCTTAAGCACCGTGAGAGCGTGTGAGGATGCAGCTGAACCCAGAGAGGAGCTGCTTGTTAAAAGGGATGAGTGCGTATCTGCAGACGTGTTGTAGTCTTGTGGTTGTTTTGAGATTTTGTACTGTTTGGGTTTGCACACCTGTCTCTGACCAGGTCCAAAGACCCCTGCTGGCCCCTTTCACACAAAAACACACACACCCCTACATACCGGATGGCCAGATTACAGGGCATGGAGGAACCATCTGCAGCTGAGACTCAATTACATACAAACATCAGCATTCTGCTGGTCTTTAGTGGGAGAATGCTGTTTAGTCCAGGTCACCAGGCTCACGCATGCATACATTTTAAACCGGGCCAGACTGATGCAGGAGACCTTGTATCTTATAGAGTGAAACTATGTAAAGTTTAGTTGTTGAAAGTTTTTTTTTTTTTTTTACAATCTCTACCTTTTTTTATTTTTTCATTGCTCACAAAAAATCTGTTTTTTTTGTAAATCTGATCAGAGGAAGTTTCAGATGAAATGTTTATAAATCTCCTGCATTTACAATGCAACACGTCAACATCTGATCCAGAGTAGTAGCATAGCGGAAAACAATCACGCTGGTATCAGGAAAAGGTTCTGATAGACACCCAGGAGAACTGTCCTCACAGATTAGCTGTCTTCTGTCTGAGTGAAACACACAACGCAACAAATGTCATCCTCGTTCACTCCTTATCTGACAGCACTGACCAGTAGCCTCATTACGGTCTCTGTGAGGGTGAAACGGTCCAAAGATGAAGCTCGATTTTCAGCACAATGAGTTTGAAATGTTATGATGACAACAAGAAAACGAGGCCAGAGTTGTTCCCGACTCGCCTCGGCTTCAGTAGCATCTCCTGTAGATAGAAAATGCAAATAAAGTTCAGATGTGTGACTTCTCAAACATGGCCAGACATTTCAGGAGATTAAATTACAAGGTAACATTGTGGCTGGTCAACCACAGTGTTTTATATCGGCTTGTCTCACCGTGTCCCTGGTCGTTCTTAACACCTGCCTAATTGCCTCTTTGTCTTTAATCTTTCAGGGTCAGTCTATGAGGACCAACTACCCATCCACATTCACTCACGTGGACATGGGTACCGCCAACTACATCTCGTTCAACATGGCAGCTCTGGCCTCCATGACCAACCAGCAGCTGGAGGTAAGTAATGAGCTCCACATGTCGCCATTCCTGCCTGCACTCCCTCTCCTCCCCCCACAGCATGGCACCCCACATTCCTCAGACCCCACTGCTAATTGTGACAACAGTCTAGCGGCAGACGAGCTCAGCTTTGTCCTCTCGTCCCCCTAACAGTTCATAATGCTGCGTGTCTGGAGCAGCTATTAAAGACTGAGGCAAAGGATGTGAATACGAACACGAGGGGCGTTTTTGCCTTATGCTGGGAGGAAAAATACTCCATACCTTCCCAGGTTTTATATTTATCCCTAAATCTGTTAGGGGTGTAACGCTACAGAGAAGTTACAGTCCTACACATGGACTGAAGGTCACAGGTCATAGTTTTCTTTTAGGGGTAAAACTTAAATTGCATGTTTGATGTAAACGATAAAGTAACGGATGATAGTTTCAATGTTTGGTTAATGAAACCATTGTTTAATGGGAACATTTTCAGATACTCTATTCTCAGTAAAAAGCTTTCAATCATTTTTCTGTTTTATTTACTTTATAATATTTATGTTAAAGACAAAAGTTGTCCAAAATTATAAATATTAGAAAGTACTTTTTTATGTATCTTTAAAATAAAAAATGGCCTTTGTGCTTTCCATCACGAGACCATGGTTTGAGCCCAGTACATCCAGAATGATGACTGGAAAGAGGGATTGATCTCATGCAACTCTGCACAAAACCAGCAGACTGCTTCAGTCTTTGTCCATGGTTCCTCATTAAAACTGTGTCTAGTCTGAATGTCCGCTAGCCAGAGGCTGATCTGCACACGTTTACAAAGGGAGCATGTGTAAGACTCCCCTTTGTTCCTCTGTGTCTTAGTAACTCTGCAGTTAGCAAGTGAGGCAGGTACATGCTGGACAGCTCGCCAACACACAGAGAAATGTTACTCCTGCAACATGTGTTTACTAGTACTGCAGAATATGAAGAAAATGATTCATGTCTTGTTTTTAATTCTTTCAGGACCTTATAAATCAGGGACGCCAGAAGGTCATCGAAGCAACAAAGGCTTTGAAAACTTTGCCCCGCGAGTCACTAGAAGATATAGTTGCCAGAGCGGTAAGTGTCCGATAAATGGATCTGTAGTCAGGAAGAATAAAACCACAAACTGGTACTTATTTGTGATGGTTAATGCATGAACTGTCACCGCAGTGGAAGGAGAACCCATCACTCACAGAGACCCAGGTCCAGTCTTTAGCTTTAGGACGGCAAGCCACCGTGGAGCTGGAACTGAAACGCAGAGAAGCTAACTACAGGGATGTCCTCGGCAGGCAGCAGACGGTAAAAAATCACTCCCCATGATCAATAAGATGTCTGATTGAACCAGTATATTATTAATAAATATATTTAAAGCCTGTTTCAGGGATATTGTGGGAAGACCAGAAACAATCTATTCAAGTATCAGATGCTTGTAAATGTTCAGATTTCTCCAAATAGTTTTGCTTTTCTTTTAAGTTTTGGGTGTAAAAATGTTCCCCATACGTTGTTCTTCCCAGCTGATGGTGTACGTGCAGAAGCTGATCACAAACCGGAAGATGCAGGAGCAGCAGATTGCCCTGGCTAACCAGGCCACTTACCTGAACCAGCTGGCTCTGCAGAATGGCATGATGGGAGGTGGTGGACTCAGCCAGATGGACCTGCTTGGCCTCTACCAGCAGCTCCACGGCATGGGCACGCATCAAGGCATGGGCAAGAATCCCGGCCCCTCGAAAGGCCTGTAGGTCAAACGGACCCTCTCTCATCCCCCCCCACACCAAACTTACCGGCTCCCAGTCGCCACAGAAAGAGCGAGAACTGTGGGAGCTCACAGCGAACCGTCACTCTGAGCAGATGGAGTAGTTTTGAAACTAGATTGCTGTCCACTGGGGTCTGACTTCAGATAGGCTGTCCTGGCTGTAGTCTGTGATCACCTAGTGACGGTGAAATATAGTATATATATATAAATATATGACTGTGTGAAAGATTTGTTCAGATCAACAGAAAAAAAATGTAAATACCGCCTTAATGTCATTCAACTTCTCTCTCCATTTTCCATGTATTTAAACACACAAGTTGAACCCCCAATGCTTTTGAGCGTTGTATTATTTTCCTCTGAAAAAGGGTTTCCTGTATCATTTTTTTTATACTCCTTTTAAATACCTAATAATTTCTGAGTGGGACCAGAATCATTAGTGACAGGACTCGATGCTGTGAAAACCTTAGCCTCACAGGATTCCCCATCTATGACCCAACCAAGTAGACCGCTGTTGGTGCTGCGAAGTCTGTTCATACAGAAGCTCAGAAAAAAAAAGAAAGAAATATGGCCTTATTCTAATTTCCTTAAAAATAATCTGTAAAGATTTTAGATTGGAGACTTTTTCTATTATTCTTTTAAGTGTTTACATTAGTTGTTGCTGAACATGATATTGGAATGCTTGTGTTGTTAAAACCTGCCTGCCGGTTCCCAGACCGTTTAGTAACATCCTTTTCATTGTTACGTGTCGTCTAGCATAGCTCTGTGCGGTTCCTGTTCATCGTTTATGTTCCACTGGTGTCGTTTCCAGGTCTGAGCAAGTGACTGGGTCTTGCACACCACAGCCAGTCCAGCTGGGTGTCACAAAGCCCAAACCTTTTCGCTCCATTCCTGCTTTGTAAAGTGAGGAATATCAGTTTCAAGACTAACTCGACAGGAGGAGTAAAAGACTGGAATTGTTATTAAACGTGGCTGATTTTTATCCGGTGCTTTGTGAGTAATGCTCTCCTGGACAGTCTCACCAGGCAGGCCCCCAGACTACTTGTATTCTACTTTGGCACATTCTTGCTTTTAAACGCTTAAACTGGTGTAGCTGTTCAGATGAGAGGAATACGGGACATTTCTCTCTGTTGACTTCTTTGTTTGCACAAGGTGTATTTCATAAATGTAGAAGTTTCTTTGCCCTTCTTTAAGAATGTTCTTACATTAGCAAATACACCAATATGTTTTGCCATGACTATGACCTGCTACTATCTTGATAAGTATTTAATATAACATTTAATAAAGTGACCAAAAGATTGATCAGTTTGTGTGTTTGAGTCATTTTTCAGTCGCTCTTCCCGGACCCTTTCAGGATGTGTTTCTTACATTGATGCATCGGTGCATGCGTGTTTATTATCAGACTGCTAGCTCATCATTGCGAGCCAATGAGGAGCCTTAATGAGGCAACAGGTGCTGCAAAGAACTGTAAAAGCGATGAAGCTGTGAATAAGCACAGTCTGGGCTCTTTAATTGGAAAACCACTGATGATGTCTCACACCCACAGCACTAAGTGCCTTTTTTCCCACTCTCTTCCATCTTTCATCTATTTTCCCTCTCCCTGTATTGTTTTCATTTCGGAGTCTGCCAGGGTTTTCCCCTGCATGTCTTTGACTTTTCCATTCCCTCCTCCCCAGGGGATCTCGCTCTCACAGCGTACAGATATCTGCCGGTGGAGAAACATTACAACTATTGCAGATGTTGAAATGTTGATCCCATCCCCTCTTAGCCCCAGATTACCACCACTCCAGGTCTGTTGCACATCCCCGCTGGTTCTTGGTGCACCAGGCAGCTGTTTCTGTCCATTGGAAAGAAAAAAACACTGCAGCCAAAGAGCACAGACTCTGCAAGGCCCCTGCAGTGAATAACCAATCACTGCTTTTAATCCATGCTGATGTGTAAAGCCAATTAAGTAAACCCTGTTGGGATCCAGTTGCATAAGGGATCTGATTTTGTACGGTGGATGTAGGCTGACTAAGACCTTATGGAGACAGAGGGAGCCTGTGCACACTACGTTACCATGTGATCCTTACTTGCTAAGAGGTTTATGAGGACAAATTGGAAGAAGACTGGGTGATCTCCTCTGGGAAAGAATCTGCTTTTAAGTAAATTTCCTTTCTTTTTTTTAAGCTGCTTGGCAAAACTGCCATGTTTGAAGTTTTTAAAGAGATTTTTTTTAACTTATTTTTACTGAGCATGCTCTGTAATTCCTGTGTTTTAGTGCTGTTGCACTTTTGAACATTGGTAGCGAAGAAAAGGTTTGAGGATCCAGCATTAATGCAAAACGAGGATGGAAAGAATGTAAGGAAACACATGCGACCATTCACTTATTTTCCATATATATATGGTTTTAATGGGTACATCGCACTTAAATCCAAACAAAAATGGTCTCACAATAAGGTGTTGATAAGACAATTTTATTGTCGTATTTGTTGCAGTTCTTCATTTTGTTAAATTGTAATTTTTTTTGGCCTCATTTCAGTAGAATCTGCTGTCCAGATCATTTCAAGTTCATTACAAAATAGTCTTTTTCAATAAATAAATATATAGATTTACATTTATACTTTATATGTAGAAAATAAATATATTGTACATCTCATAAATACCAACACCCATATCTACACCTTAGATGCTTTTTTGTTTTTAATAATGTTCCCAACTCTCTGAACATTACAAGTCGCCTTGCTTTACTGAAACTTCCCAGCTGTTCTGTGTGACAGAGAAGTGCAACTCCCACAAGATGCTGCTTGATATAACGTGATAAATGTAATGTTTAGGGTCTGACCAGCCTGCAGCTACGACTCTGCATGTGCAGTAAGTGCTTCATTGATCCGACAGTAATCATGAGGATGTTACCTGCCCTCCTCCTCCTAAACTTTGACTTGTAGCAAACTTCTGACTGACCTATTGCTGCAACAGGTTCTTTGTTGCATTTAATGTTACCAGAAATGTGTCTTCCCTGCACTTTTACAGTCATTGTGTCCTTCCCTGCCTTGGTGTGAAACCCACAAAGGACCCATCCAATTTCTGTATCTATATGTGGGAGAGAAAAAGAAAAAAAAAAAAGATAGCATCTGATTAGATTTTTCCTGATGGACCCTGAACTGGGCAGTCATAAGGGCGTCCTTCGTCCACAGTGGTTTTTAAACAATAAAGCTTTCCCTCATTGCCGAGGTCACAAGTCCACTGCTGTGTCCAATAAAACACATCCAGGAACAAGCACAATGTTTATGTCACTATCATGTGCACACACACACACACATGGTGACCTCAAGGGGAGCTGAGGGTAAACAGTTCTGCACCAGGTCCAGAATGTCCACAACACCTCCCCTCCCGCTCCCGCTGCTCCTCTGTTTATTTATCTGCCTCCGTATGCAACCAGCTCCCCGAGTGTAAGCAATGGTCACCTGTACTGGAATAAATCCCTGTACGCCTGAGGGATCTTTTCAATCTCCACCGGCCTGGGTAGGAAGTGGGTAAGTTTCTGGTGTTTTTTAGTCCTGCCGCCCTCCCTGGGCGAGCCGTCCTTGTTTAAAGCCACGTAGTAGAAGCGTTCTGCGTCTGAGTGCTTGTACAGAGTCGAAGCGTAGGTGTTGTACCAGTTCTCCTCAAACTGCTCCCTGAACACGCATTCTGCTGTCAGCTTCTTCTGCAAGAGAGATCAACATGTTTTATGTTAGTAAAAGGTGGGGGGGTAGACCGAGTAGCAGGCTTGGTTTCAGAGATGCGTGTATTTTCTGCTCTTCCTGATGAGTTTATGTCTGACATCCATATTGAAAAGCTGAAATAAAGCAGCAGAAACTTATTTAAGCAGGAGACGAAAAGGAGGGAGTCGTTACACGCGGCTTTCCTCTCCACACTAACTCGGACCTGCTGACCTCTCGTTGGACACGGCGAGTTATTTCCCTCCCTGTGATGCAACAATCCTCTGCTTCACACAGACACAAGAGCTGATTGCACGCAGCGTAACTTTCCTGCAATGATCTTCAAACCGTGTAACCCTTTCCATCCTCCCTGTTACTCCCTCGTTGTCTTGTTTGTCAAAGACAACAGCCACACAACCAGAAATCATATCTGCACGCGTCATTATCTGCCTTGAAGACACCTAAGAGCACTTTGTTTGATTCCAGAAGCAATTTTGATGATTGGCTGTCAGGCCTCGCTTGACAGCGGCTGTTTTCTGTAAACACAGCCCAGGGGGCACATGACTGGGCCAGCTCCATCTTAACACACACACACACACACACCTCATCGGATCAAAAAGCTTGTCAAGGTCTGGTGGTCGTGGGACGGAAGCAACCTCTCTACCTGTTAACCTCCTTCCTCCCCACCTCCTGGCCTCTCAGATTCAGACAGACATGTCTACATCGCTCCCTCTGTCAGTCAGGTGACTCAGTCAGGTGTGCAATTACCCCTCCCCAACAACCCCAAATCACTGCTTCCCACCATCACATCACCCACCCCCTCGTCTCAGGTCAAAGCTCCAGGATGCCAGAGTCTGATAGCGTGCAGTAACTATATCTGCACTTTTAACATAATAGCCCAGCTAAAAGTAACCTCTGTTCGAATGAGTCTGAGTCCACCCCCCCCACTGAGAGGCCCTCAGGTAATGCCCTGGGACACCTGATACAGGTTTGCCCTCACATACTTCCCCTTCATTGTCTTTATCTCTTCTCCTTCCTATCTCTCTGTCTGCAAGCACCCAGCACACGTGTGAGAAAGTCCACCATGATGGTTCAAAAAGACGTGAAATGCTCAAAGTTCAAACTTGGACGCACAGTTTCCCAAAATCCAGACGCAGCACACATCCTCAGAGCCCTCCTGCCTCCACTTGGAGAAAATATGTAAATATCTGCATGTCTCCAAACCAAATTGGAGATGTTTGCTTTACGTCTGATAGCGGCCTCTCCTTGAACTGCTGCCAACAAAGAACAAGCACGAGGAGTAAGAAGCACACTTGTTTTGTCTTGCTGTGGTTTTTCCACCTGCCACATTAAGGAAGCTTGGTCTTTGACAGCCCAGTATTCCCATTACTGAAAGTTAAAGTGTTTTTTTTTGTTTGACTCACCGACCCATAGAGCTCTCCTTTTTCATTCATGCCGAGGTAAAGTCCAGCATCCACTCCCCTGATGCTGACCAGACTCACAGCCAGGCTGATGAACTCCAGGATACCTAAGGTCAAACAGACACAAACTGGTCACGGAAGCCCACAAACACACTGCAAACACCCCTGAGAGGATCCGCCTGCAGCACAGACAGATGGTCTCAGTAATTATGGCTTAGCAGCAGATTCTGTACTCCAAAAAATGCTTTTTTTTAAAAAAAACACCATGACATAACTCATATTGTCATTGACTGTGCACTATCTTTCCATTAACTCCCAGTATGAGTAACATCCTTCTAGTCAACCATAATGGTTTGTGGTTGTCCATAAAGTCTTTGGGAGTTCCCCAGTGGCTACTAAAGTGGCTACTGACACAGCTTGAGAAGACACTTTAATGAAGCTGAGATGTGGGTAACTTTCAGGAAGCTCCAGTAAAGTGAACATTTACTTCAAAGGCAGGGAAACAACTGGTAAAATTAAAAGCCACTGGCTGTTGTGATGCAGAGGTTAGTCAGAGAGGATCCAGCTGGCTGCATGAGTGGCTGAGGCCAGCTTGCAGCCACCTGGTCCCCATCTCCCGGACTTCATCGGGTGCCAAAAGATGACAGAGACGATCCCTCTAATTTTTTTTGGAGTAAAGAGTGTGTTTCATATCCCTCTAATCAAAGCCATGTCTTCATTTGCCTCCCTGACAAAGACCTTGCAATTTATAGTTAAGTGAAACCAGAGACCCGCACGCGGGCCACCCATCCTTGTAAACAGGTTTGTTTTTGGCAGAGTTACATGAACATTAAACCTCTGAATTCCGCAGAGGTCGCACTTTCATTTGGACTTATTTCTCCCTTTTTCTCTCTGGAATCTCTCCATCTTCAACCATGCACCTGTAGCGTGACCGCGTGCGCGGCGCGAGACATGTGCACAGCTGCCCTTTGACCTGGTTTGTTTAACTTCACGCTTTTTTTAAGGGGCCCTTTTTTTTTTACAGCTTCAAGCTTCAAGATGTGTTAAAACGGCCTCATCTGCACGAGACAGCATGTGAAATGGAAAGTATCTAAAAAGATGCACGAGCGCATGTGCAAGCTTGTTGCCTTGGCCGCCAGACGCACGCGCGCGCACCGGTTGTTTGCGTCTAGAGAGACACCTGCGCCCCACGCTCAGAGGGGATTGCCGGGAAAAAAAGGTGCGTGAGGTGATAATGACGCACGCAGAGTTCACCAGAGATGCGCATAAAGGCATAAAGATGCTAAATAAGGATAAATCTAATTTATCCACCTTTTCTAAATGATCTGATTATTGAACAGTCCCGATTAATCCTCACAAAAGTTGTAATATAGATTTTAATTTATCCCTTCTGGTTTATTTAGAATCCATTGAATAGCCTAATAAAAGATCCCATGTTTTTTTTATCCAAATTATCTAAACTATAAAGATCCGCTAAACTTTAAGGATTTCCCGCAGTTAAGCGGAAAAAGAAAGCTCACCAAATCGACTGTGGTCCTGCCTTGTCCCGTGCACGGTGCCGTTGGGGAATATTTCCAGCTGAAAGCCGGTCCTGCAGTAGAGCTGCCGCCGCCTCAGGATGCCTTTGAGGTGCCCGAAATCTGTGGGCGACCCCCGCTGCAGCCTTCCTTCTATCTGCCCCAGCTGCTCGTTCAGCCCTGCTGGAGACTCCGGTAAGGGCATATTCCCCAGTGCAGGAAAGCTTTGTAAATCCAAGTCGAGCGACCCCAGAAAGCTCCCGACCTCAGCCATTGTGTGCACGGCTGTCAGATTAAGCGAAGGCATTTAGGATGGGTATAAATTGAGTTACAGAGGGAGAAAAGTTTGCACAACTCCGGTCCATGCACGCAAAAAATACACAAAAAAAGGCAAAAAGAAGAAGAAACGTGCGTCCTCAGCGCACCGTGCTCCTCCAAATACCAACGGAGTCCTCAGTTTATTGATAGTCCTTTGCTGTAATCATGAGTTTAATATCTGTGTTTATCAAATGGAAAGACTCTATTATATACATACTCCCCACACATTCTCACATTGGATATTCAGTCACAAGCCACGCCTGGCTGGCATCCCTTCTTAACGCGCATCAGTTTGCTTTACTTAATATGCTCCTCCAGTCCAACTTTTACCACTGACTTTATAAACCTCAGGTCACTGCGATCCCAGAGAAAAAGTGGAATCTATCACCCAATCACACGAATCCAAGTCCAGAAGTGTCCTCGCAAAGCTGCTGCGCTCCTGTTTGCGGTTTGAGGCTGTCTGTTAAAACCGCATCGCTCATCCAGTGGCAGGAAACTCTGGCAACAGGTTGCAGAAGTAAAGACCATCATCCTTATGGTAGCTGACACAAAGCTGAGCAGCTACAGTTATTTAACCCTAATTCTGACCACTTTAACCGCAAAAGCAGTCCATCCTGCGCACTGGACCATGTGTCACACCGCAGAGTTCCTGGAAGGAAACACCAGCAAGCAACAAATGCAGTAAGACTGAGATCAACATAACCTGTGCGCACTGCGCACTCACAGAGCTCCAACCTCCTCCACAAGAAGCAGGGCCAACTGCAGTTGGGACCTTTTCATGAGAGCATTTTCTCCACCTCCTTGGAAGCAGGTGCTTCCTTAGACTCCTCTGCACAACGTTTGCAGCAAGCTCCATCAAACCAGCAGCTTTAGCTGGTGCAACTTCACAGGAGGGGGGCTGGACTGCAGTCTGGTGCAGGGATGTGTGAAGATTAAGTCCTTAAGTTAGTATCTAAATGGTAAAAAAAAATCCTTTACTGTAAGAAAATGAGTAAATAAAAGTGAGTCTCATGCATGAATGACATTTCTCTACAGTGGTGTAAATGTTCATTTCCCCTTAAATACCAAAAATGAGAAGTATCAGATTAGATAAAAAAAATACAATATTTGATCATGGGCCATCATGCACATGAAAGCAAACCCCCAACAGGACTATTGAATAATAATTTATGACTGAATGGGGATTTTTGCACTTCTTCTGTACACAATGGGACAACAAGTCCCAACTTGTGATGGTGTGTATGCCTGTGTGTGTGTGTGTGTGTGTGTGTTTGAGAAAAGAGAAAAGAAAACACAGCTGTTCTATGGCGAGGACTTGATTTCTGTGTGAAGATTTGAATGAAAACAAACTCCAGGAGTGTTTTAATTAGTTCACTGTTCCTGAGATATCAGTGACAGCAGGTTGGGTGGGAGGGGGAGGAGGAGGAGGGCGGGATTACATCAATAACACCATTTAACTATTAAGCGTGTTATTTTAGACCTCCTTCGAGCTGTTTGCAGAAACCCCCTTCCTGAGGGGGAGAGCGGCTCATTGCAGGCCACCGCTGCTTCCCAGTAGAGAAATGGGATTTATGACAGCATCTTACTCCCAGTGAATGGTGACAAATCGTGTCTTTAAGCATGTCATTGTTTTGATGTCACTGTCAGGCTTTAGAGGAATTTTTTGACTTCTTGTTTGGGGTTAATTTATCAACTTTTGTGGTGGCGGTGCGATCTATTTTGAAGCAGATGTTAGAGGCTTTGAGAGTCCCTCAGAGTGGAATACACCATGATGGACCTTCTAAAGCACACAGGCCTTTCTCACTGCTACTAATTATGCCACTATAAATCTTATGGGTGTGTCATGGCTGTATTGAAGTCAGAGGAGGGACGGTGGCTTTCAGCTGGTGCTTGATATGAAAGGTGGTGGGGGTGATGAATGCCCGTGGGCCTCTGCTTGATGAATTGGGCAAGGGGTTGACGAAGAGTCACTGATGGTCAGGCTTTGTGCGAAAAGACACCAGGGCCCTCGCTGCTGAGGAGGATGAAAGGAGGATTCGTCTCAGCTGAAGGGTGGAGGGATTAAAGAAAGGAGGGAAGAGGGGAAAGGGAGATTGAGCAAGTAAGTGACAGAAAATAAAAGGAAACACCCAGTTCTCTTTTCTTCCACTCGGACCTTCACTCACTGACCATCTAGTTCCAGAGTAGAAACCTAGAGGTGGTAAATTTGGATTTCTTTCTTATTTTGGTACCTATTAGAGCTACATCTGTTGCTGGTCAGTCATATTTTACAGTTGACACGGCAGATTTATGGCTGCAGATTAAAAAAAAAAAGAGAGAAATGCAGGGTTAAAATGTTCCCATATGCTGAGAACCCGCAGAGGATCTAGAAATGAAGATAATGACCTGTGGTGCATGACCACGCTTTGAAGTCGCTCTCTTATGAGTCACTGTGAGGCCAGTCGAAATTGGAAATGAAATTACACCTGCACTGGGAACTGGAGGCTAATAGGTGCCTCACCTGTTTATTTGAATTAGACAAACATCCCGTTTGTCCTTTTTTAGAAGGGGGACGAAGGTCCAGTTGCACAGACTGAACCCGTTCAGATGGAGTTTGATTCAGTTATCATGGATGCAGGATGATGCAGTCGCTCTTGTGTTGGAAAATGGGGCTGAACGTGTTGGGAACAATGGGATGTGCACGCTACTGAATGCTTTTCTCCTATTATGTATCACAGCCGGCTTTTATAAACTATATAAAGCTGATCTTAAGGTCAATATTATATCAGGTGAATCCAACTGTGGAGAAGAAAATCCTTATTGATGGGATTTTTTAAACTTACATACAAATGACTGATGGGGAGTCCTGAGTGACTGCAGCACACTTGCTTTTCTCATTTCCAATCCTTGCACTGGTTATCACAAAATCAGTTGCTGCAACTTGTGAAGGAGGAAGAAGAAGAAGAAGACAATGTCCTGCTTCTCCAGTTGGCTCACACGTGATCATCAGATCTGGGATCATGTTCCTCAAACCCTCTCTTAACCTAAGCCGAGAGAGGGCATAGAGAAAAAAAAAAGAAGGAGAAAAAAGGCTGACTCAGTGTCAGCGGCTACCACCTGGTTAACAAGCCCACTAAAAGGGTCAGAGACCCCCACGTCTGCCTGCGAGCAGAGATGCAAGGTTTGAAGACCGTTAGCTGCAGAGCAGAGCTGCAAACTCCCAGAGAGAGAAAGGATATCATCTGTTCTTATTTTACCTTTTGTCAAGCAGCATGTGGAAAATGATCTTCACTGTGAGTTATTTGCAGAGCTGGATTCCATGTTATTTCATTCCCTAGCAGAGACATAACAGAGAGGGTCTCCTCTTTCACGCAGGTGGTCCTTCGGCCTTGTTCAAGGGCGCTGTGTGCGCCGGGGCAGGGCTGGGAAGGGAGGGCGCGTGGGGAGACGCAGACAGATGCATGCGAATTTAGGTAATGGTGTAACATTTCAGCGCCTGCTTTCCTTGGCCACCCCATGTAAAGATAGTGTTAATTAATTTGTTTGCTTTGCTTTTAAGCACTAACGAACAGAGCCCTGCAGGTTTGGAGAAGCCACTTGTATGCAAGGAACACAGTCTAAAACCAACATTTGTTGTACAAATTGCTTGCATATGTTCTTGGGAGAGGAGGAAAAAAAACCCTTGTCATGACACCAACAGAGATGTCCTGTTATATTTTCTTTCTTGAATTGAAGGGAAAACCTTGCTTGGAATATTTTATCTTTGTCTCCAACATTTTGGTTTAGCAGTAAATCAGCTGCAGTCCAAACTTGTGGTTTTGCTCTTCTCATCAGATGGCTGAATGGAGGACTAAAAGCTGCATTTCATGGTTTAAACTTTCTACTTTCATGGTTTTTAAGCATTTCCCTTCATGGTTTTTTAATACGACTTGACTTCATCACCGTGAAAGCCACAGACTGAGCAGCGAACAGAACTCCAGGCAGTGATTCTGATAAATGATTCCTCACCAGCTTATGTGTTCTTGGTCCCTTACCGATGTATTACCTGAGTGATGTTCCACCTGCCTGTTTGTGTTGATTGACCGGTGTAGCAACGGCAAAGACAGCTCAATCTTTGTCTAAGCTCTGCATGTTTGTGAGTGTATATGCGTGATCATGATCCGTCTGATGAGGGAACAGGCCCTCAGAGTGGGACTATTATTCTTACTACAACACAGAGCAGGAATCTACCCTCAAACAGATGTTAGAAGCCCTTTGTAGAGGCTCTGGCATGGAGCCCAACCCTACCTATCTGCACAGCTATTTACATGGCAATCCAGCTGCTCAGTCTTTTTCTTCTTCTTCTCTCTTTCCTTCACCCCTCCCTTGCTTCTGCCCTCTCCTTCTTTACATTTTCTCCCCTCGCTGTTTGAAATCAAATCCCTGCTCTCGTGTAAACCTTGATCAATCAAACGCACTAATTTTGTTTAGCCAGAGAGGCAGTGACATACTGATACAGGTTCAGCAACACAGAGATGAAAAAGGCCAGACGCCCCGTGTCTCAGAATATCTCAGGAGTGACGCAAACCTGCAAAGGACTCTTTATTTTTAGCCTTTTTGCAGAAAATCCAAATATATCCCAAACATTTCTACCTGCTACATTGACGTATTGTCCGCTCAAATTCAAATAGATGGATAAGGGAGATGTTTATTGCCACGTTTTCTGGAATCAAGGTTTATTATTTGCTTTGTCACTCGGCTTGTGTGGTGATGCAATGACCACCTTTAGTTTAGCCTGTCTGCAAAGCAGGAGTAAAAGTTTTAGTTTCATTCAGCTCATTTGTTAAGTTTAGAGCTCTTATGGAACTGAACAAAAAACAAGTAAAACATCTATTTTATTTTTATAGAGGTAAAAAAAAAAAAAGGAAGCATCATCAGCATTAATAATGCTACAATAAAGCAATTAGGAAAAAAGGAACGATCAACAGTGTGGTCTAATGTCCTAGTAGGCCAGATGAATTATCTGACCCTTAAAACAATATGACAAACATTAAAATTAGTCCAGCAGCAGGTTCAGGTCTGGATTCTTCACCTGAGACAGGTCTTTATCTGTCCCTGATGGAGGTCACGACATCTTCAGCGAGAACCAAACCGAGTATCCTGACATTCGGTCACCCATGATTCAGCACTTTCTGCCATTGCTGCTGGTTGCAGATCTGCTGACAGGAGTTTTTGCTCAAAAAGGAAAAAGAACAAAAACTATTTTATAGGACAAATCTGTAAAATTAAAATTTGTGTTGAGAAAATTACCTACATTGTCCCTTATCTGAATTATATCGTATCTTTGTCCTCTTCAGAGGCCTTTAAAGCAACAACCACTGTGAAGAGATGCAGAACAGCACAGTTTCCCGCTCTGGGATGGATCTGGTCCTCATTAGCAGGCGGCTCAGTGGCAGCATCATCATAAGATTATAACTGGACAAGCAACCTTCTTGTAAATTAAAGGAATTGAAGTGAGAGTCCGCCGCAGGGCCCTGAAGCTAGCCGGCTTGTCAGCAGAGGGTGCTGATGTTTTCCCCCTGCAGAGCTGAGCCAACAGCTCAGATTGCCTCAGAATCATGCAATGTCACGCCATGACAAATGGAGATGCATTAGTTAATTAAAGATGGGAGTTCAGAGCAGGGTGACGCAGGATTGCCATCCCCATATCCCCCCTCATCTTTTCCAGAAAACTTTGCATTCCTCCATGTCACGATGCAAAAGCACAGCTGAGTCCAACTCAGACTGGTCTGGCGTGATTGGTTGAATTCTTCCTCAGTTTCTGTAATCAAGCCTCAGCTTTTGACGTAGTTTTGTTGTTTTTCTTTCTTCTGTTGTTGGGTTGGTTGTTGACTCAAGTGAACGCACGAATCTGGCGTATTAGTAGAGGCAATTTACTGGCTAAAGGGCCTTTTCAGTTTGAGGTTGAAGAGTCTGCTCATGAATAAGCACAGTTTGCATCACGACACTGACACTGAACCACTCCTATATGAGAGATTTTCTTAATTGACTTAAACTGATTCATATCAAATGAGCAAACAAACACGGGGAGTGGGTTCAGCGCTGAGGATTTGGAGTTACAATGGAAACAAAAGCAGAGAAACTCATCGCTCTCATCCAAGTTCTTCCACGTCCTCATCCAAGTTCTTCCACGTCTTTGATGTTATTGGGGTGAATAGTTGTTAGGTTGAGACAGTCTTTCCGCTGCCAGAAACAAGGCTGGAGGCTGAGACAGGTGCACCACAATCATCACATCCTGATGGAGGAGAATGAGGGCCAAGATGTTGTTCTCAACATATTGGAAGCGTTTGTTAACAGATGGAGACAAGTACTGGCAAACGCTGCCTCGCTTTGTCCAGAAACAAGGGAGGGGGGGGAGGCAGAAAGCAACATTTAATTCTGAATGGCACGAAGATAGAAGGAAGGAGAGAGATAAGAGAGAAATCAGTCGAGTTTAATTTGATATTTGCATGTCTAGGTATCACATCTCAGGGTAATACAAAGTGATTGTGGAAAAAAGTGTCTGGTTCTCAGAGAAAATGCTGGAGTTTATTCCCAGACTAAAATTTCCAGCTGCAAATTGTGCAAAACCACAAACAGGTTATAGATATTTTTCCCAGTAAATCGTTCTTTTTCTTTTTTTATCCCTCGCCTGTCACAGCTCTCGAGCATGTGTCAGCTACATATGTTCCGATGCAGACAACTCCTCCTATCTGTGTTTGTATCGCAGCTTTATTCCTCTTGTAAGGTCATGCAGCTACAGCTGGCATCAATATGGCAGGGCTTTTTTCTGTCTGAGCCCCAGCGCTGGAAAGTTATATTCATCTGGCTAATCAGTTTAAAAGATAATGAAAACAGAGATTGTTTACAGAGATTAGGCCCTTGGAAATGGAGTAATCAGCGCTTTGAAAGGGCACTGACAGCGGTGGGCTACAGAAACCAAGCAACGTCGATGTTGCGCTCCATCTCTAACAAGCTCTCAGAGCACTGATGTCATCACAGATAGAAGATAGAGTACCTTATCCTCCACTGCTCTCCATTTGGTCCTCTTTTGCTGGAATGAAATTACTCAACGTTTAGCAGACGGGGCACCTGTCAGCCAGATGTGTTTGAGTAATGAGTAAAGTACAGGATGAAGTAAGCGTTTTAACAAAAAAAATGTCCAGAGAAAAATTAACCATGGGCTTAATTTCTTCTCAGTTCCTTTGTTTAATATGCTGTTATGATGTATGTGGCAATAGATTGATTTATATCAGGGGAGGATGCTGGATTACTCCAGGAGAGACACTAATTCAAAGCCCAAGTCAACATTTCACGCTTTCATAAGCATATGGATTAAATGCTTATGTTGACATAAACTGCATTAAGCACGGGCCAACTGTCATCTTTTTTCCTTTGCAAGGTTAGGTTTTAATTTGTGTGCCTCAGATCGTGTTGTTTGTTGGCTGAACTATGCTATCCAGTCATTGGAGAGACACATGGGGCCCCAGTTTAATTGGAGAATAAGTTCCCTTATTTAAGAGCTCCCCCCCCTGAAAAAGCCATGAAAGTAATTATCAGTATCTCAGATCTCATCCAGCAAATGGGGGGGAAGTGGGGGCATGTGCAGGGTTGCCCACTCCACCAGCCAAACACAACTTGTATGCTTTTGCTAACTGGCCGCATTGTGTGTTTCAGTGTATTTATTCAGTGATGTGCCAGGACAAGTGCAGCAGCTTGAGATTTGACATGGCTTTTGGCTGTTTTCATGCTTCTTAGTTGGGAAAAGAACACATAGATTTGCACTTCTATCTTCATATATCTTTGTTTTCTGACTGCTTTTTCTGCAAAAATAAAAGTTTTTGCAACCAAACGTAAAAAAATCAGCAGCCTCTCTCTGCTTGGTGACCGATCGGTTTAAAGAAGGATCTTTCTGCAGAGGGAGAAGATGGGTGTGAGTCTTTATATTCTCAGTCTGAGTCCACTTTTGGCCACAACTTGCTGTCAGTTGAGTAGCTTGGGAAGGCTAAAATCCTGTTCGCTACCGCTGACCAATGGCTCTGGCATCTTCTGCTCTGGCACAGTGATGTCTGCAGGGAATCTTTATTGTGATCAGAATACATGGCAGAAACCTCCTAAAACGGAGAAACGATGGGTTGTGTTGGAGAGGCGAAGGGGGAAACATTACAATAAAGCTGTCATTAATCTTTGGGGAGTTGACTTGATCACACTATCCTTTTTTCCCTTCAAGATATCTTTCTGTACTTCAACAAAGAGCAAGAATGAAGCTGTTTTTCTGCTGGTACTGCTTCTGTCACATTTTGAGAGACTAATGTCAGGGGGGTTTGTAAAGCGATGAATGTATTCCAGTGGTATCCATTTGTGTAATGCTGGGCGTCTGATTTTGCAGGAGACCCTGACATCCATTTCCCTCCCAAAGGAGGATGACAGGGGGACTGCCTTTGGTGCAAGCGGCCCCACTGTGTGCCTGTAAGAGCCGAGAGTTGGGTGGTCTGTCCATCAACGGCAGAGCTGGGGTTAGGCCTGAGAAAAGCAGCTCACCCATATCACTTTCAAAGAATGAAACCCAAATCGCCGACTGCTCTCTGCTCACTGCAGCCTTGTACGCACAAAGACACCTGTTGTTCAACTCTCACACAAAGGTTTAATCAAACCAGGCGTTTGGATCCAAACAAACATGGATGCCATCTTGTGTGTAATTTCCTAAATTAGCTTGTTTTCCTCTTTTAAAGTAGTTATTTGACATTTGCTATTTCCAAGACTCTCTCAACCGAAAGCAATGAGGAAGCATAACTTTTACCATCGGGCCCCAAAGTGTCACGAAGCCATAAGACAGAAAAGCTCCGTCAGGTCGGGATGTGACTGAGTTGATAGATAAAAGGATGTCCAGCAGGACACCAGGATGTGCTTTTTGATGTGTCAGAAATGATCCTCCACCTTATGTTTACTTGTAATCAGAGGTGGGACAAAGTCAATGTGTAGCAAGTCACAAGTAGGTCCCAAGTCACAACTAGCAAGTCCCGAGTCAAGTCCCAAGTCAAGACTAGCAAGTCCCGAGTCAAGTTCTAAGTCAAGACAAAAAGTCCTGAGTCAAGTACAAGTCCTCAACACTGAGTTTTAAGTCTCAGCCGAGTCATCATGAGATCTTTATCAAATTATGTTTTTGTTATAAATGTTGAAATATTAAGTTTACACAAAATATTTTTCTGAAATTTCTGCTTATTTAAACTTTTTGAGATTCAACACTTATGTGTTTACAGTAAACAGTCCTGTGTAAAATATTAACAGAATGTAATTTTCCATTTATTCAGTTCAGCAGTGGGAGGGAAGCTTCCAGAAAAGTGAATGACGTTAACATGAGAATATCTTAGATCTCTGCTGTAGCATTTATAGTCTGTTAAAACTTATATAGCATGTTTTGTATTCTGACTAAAGTGGAGTCTGCTACACACACACACAAACACACACACATACACACACACACACACACACACACACACACACACACAAAAACATTTAATTTGTAGTGCAATTTTTGGCTCAATGGATTACTGAGTGCATCATGCTAATGTTCTGTTACTAAGCTAACATTAGCTAGCTAACTTTGACTGGCTAACTTTATTTCCAAGTCAATAGCCCAAAATCAAGCCACAAGTCATTTCAGTACAAGTCTAAGTCGAGTAACAAGTCATTCATAAATTTGTCAAGTCAAGTCTAAAGTCATTAAATTTATGACTCAAGTCTAACTTGAGTCCAAGTCATCTGATTCTAGTCCACACCTCTGCATGTAATGATATAAGAGAGCAGGGTGATGGGATGTTTACTGGCTGTCATTGCAGAATCACCTCTTACTGTCATGAGAAAAAGTAATTGGATTAATTTGTAATTCATTTTTATTTTGGGATCAGTCAAAAAGCGATCTGCTTGCAACTTTTTTTTTAACTGGCACAAAAAGATAAGAGCACATATCTCTGGTTTTGGCCACTCTCCACTGGTTTCCTGTTAATTTTAGGATCAATTTTAATATTTCTTTATTAAAGTCTCCTAACGGCCTCGCTCCTGTGTATGATGGATCTGCTGCACCACCACAGTGTTCACTCAGAACAAGATGCTTTTAACTGATTTTAAATGTCTTTTAAAAACTTTCTTTTATTCTTTGGTCTTTAAGCAGGAACAAGTTGTCATCTATCAACTGTGTCTGTGTTTTTTAGCTGTTTTATGTGTGTTTTTGTATTATGTACGTTGTTGTGTAGCACGTTGGTCAGCAGTTTTGTTGTTTTTAAAGCGCTTTAGAAATAAAAATGGTATGATAATTATCTTTGGTCAACACTGGTTGATTGGATGTCTAAGTTGGGTTAATGCTGATAATTAAATATTTATTTCTATAAATAAATTGGGGTCATGTTAGATTGAGTTTGATTCAAATAAAACATTAAATATATGCAAACTCAACATTTTCAGGTGAACAGGTAAACCTTCCCCTTAATTAAAACAACAAACAAAAAATGATACGAAGAGGCAAAATGGTTTAAATATGAATCTGTGAGTTTTTGTAACTTTACAAATTATGTCAATTTAGTTTACATTAAGAGAGCTGTGAGATAAACGTCAGATGCTATTTAATCCAGTCATTAAACAGGGGACAATTAAGAGAGGCTGAAAATTGCCGAGGATAGATGGGATTGGTTTAAACCTAAGTCTTTCCAGTAGAGCGGAGGCAGATATGAAAAGCTGCGGTAATTTGATGAGGTGCTGCCTCTCCGTGGGATCACACACTGAGAGGAGGCTTTGTTTATGTGCCAAATGGATTTATGGAATAAAATAGAAGTTTTCATTTCCTTGTTTGAGTTGACATGCAGGGGATTAGAAGGGGGAAAAATGTGGGCAAAGATAAAAGTAGTTATCAGACACAAAGTGGAGGAACAAAGACTCTGGTTTGTTCTGATTTTCCATTTCGCTTTGAGCGGCGTCTTTAGGGGCTCCTCCAGTTTGGTTGGTTGTTAAGGAGGTTAGATTTGTTCGTACAATTCGGGATGAAGCTGTGAAAAGACACTAAGCTTACTGATATGTCCTGTTTTTCTTTTGAAAAGAGTTAATTAATTCTGCTGAATAGATAGATAAAAAGATCACAAATGGATTACTTTTATTAATCAGGAGAAAAATGATGCACAGTGAAAAAATTTGAAAGATTAAGCTGCATTTTGGCTTAATTTGGGGAAGGTGCTCAAAGTATGGAAACTTGTTCCTGCAACAAAAAGAAAATTGTACATTTATTTCTGCAACATACAGGTACTGTTTTTTTTGTGATTGGTAATTTGTCATGTTACATAGCCATGTCTCTACAGCAGCACTAAGGGGACAAACTGTTACAAAGGGATTTTGTGTATAATGTGAATTATGCACTCGTCACAATGACTTCTGAAGATTTTCAGTTGGTTGAAATCAACAATTTTGTCCACTTATGATCCAAACATCACAAACACAGTGCTCTGAAAGTTAAAACAGCTTCAACACATTAATACAGAGCAAAAATAGTTCATTCAGTTTGCCTCATGCCCTGCCAAGTGTTAGACATCACAGAGGGACATATGCTTCTTTATTACTATTTAATAGAAAATATGTTAACTAGTGATGAGATACTGGGAGGTCAGCTTAATTAACTCACACAAAATACTTGACCCTTTGGTGTCAGCTTTCAATACACAAAGCAGCCTCTGAAGTAAAAGTTCCTTGACATCACATTCGTCACACACTTGTTACCAAAGGAAAACGTGTTCTGCTGAACATGAGGCTCTCGTGAGACAGCCTGAACGAGAGCCAAATTAACCGCAGGGTGCGTTAGGGTCACCCAGACAAGATAGGACTGTAAGGAATTGGACCAGGTGGAATTTGACTCCACTGAGGACCAGTGGGATCCTTGTCTGTGAGAAATCTCTATACCGAGAAATAGATATGTTAAAGGCCACCCGGCTCACCTGCGGTAGGTTGATTCTACTGACAGCGTGACCAAGTGCTAAAAGTAATAGCTGAGAAAATTTGCAGCATCAACCGAAGCGAAAGACAATTGACAGCTTATGGTTTCGTACTCATGAGAGCCAGGGAACATATTGATTTCAAAGTGCATAATGGTTAGAGACCGGAGGGCTCTGAGGTGAAAAGAGAGAAAAAATACGGAGTTGTGCAGGCATGCTGCAGGTTTTCAGGTTTGCTTACACTTCCTGTTTGGAAATAAAGACAAATGTTTTACCAGTAAAATAAAAGTGATCATCATATGATGTGTCCAAAGTCATCCAGAGACATATTTTAGCCCAAATCATTATGTTTTGCTAAACCTTACCAAGTACCTCTGTTGTCTGATCATAAGTTGTTTTTCTTCTAACATAAACATCTAAATATGATCTTATACTGTATGGCAGGCAAATTCAGATCAACTCACAAGATTTGAACACATTTGAGGACAGTTTGAGGCTCAGGATCCTGTCCCAAATACACTTATACTGGAAAAATTGGGAGCAAATCAGAGACCTTCCAGTTGAGGGATTATCATAAGGAACTCTGAAATTACCTTGTTTTTA
>JBAMIG010000007.1:19932728-19948477 GCA_037177335.1 Kiunga ballochi
TGCTGTCTGGTGGTCACCAGGGTCCAGGAGACCAGTATCATGTGGTAAACAACAACATTATGAGTGAAGTTTCTGCCTTAAAGTGATGCAACATGTCTCACAAACAGTATGTATTAAATATGCAACATCAGGCCATAAGGGGTTAAACCTTTTTGTGATGTGATCAGCTGTATATATGTTAGCAGAAAATAAAAAGAGAGAAGACAACCTGTGCAACAACAGCGCACAGCCAGCCACACCACACAGCCTGCTGGCCTTGCAGACACAAACAGTGACTCAGATAATTTGTCATCTGCGTATTTTGACTCCAAACTTGCTCGTATCGGCTTTTTGCGTGTGAGACGCAAATGGGATTATTAATTAATGGTCTCTCAGCTCTTTTTAAGGCAACAGCTGCATTTCATAAATGACTTCCAGGCAGCTTGTTATACAAAGAGACTCACAAACAAGAATTTCATCAAAGAGCCGAAATGACTAAAAAAAAAAATTCCAAATGAAATCTAATTTGTATTCTATGCAATATCCATATAGCTAAGCATGAGCACATTGCCCAAATGCATCTCATTGCATAGAAAAAATATTAAATTTCCTCCTGCTTTAGCGATGCATGTCATCAACTTTTTGTCTTATTAAGAGTGGGAGGTGCAGTGCTTTGCAAAACGTTTCCTTTGCAGAGTTTATACCCTGTGAAGGCATCACTGCTGCAGAAGAGCTTGACAGGATCTTTTTTCACACACATTGATCAGAAACTCTACTTCAGGTAAATACTTTGAACCTTTGCTTATGTTTAAAGGTAAGCAATTTAAATTGAAAAGTAAGATAAAAAAAACAGATTACAGAGACCAATATGTTAAACTCTCAAAAGGTAAGTGAGCTGCACAATGTTGTGATTGTTTGCACTGTCACCTTGCAACAAGACGAAATCTTGGCTAAAGCCTTTAAGCATGTAATCCCTTTGCCTCCTATGGTTTTCTTCAGGTTATCCGGCTTCCTCCCACACTCCAAAACATGCAAGTTCACTGAAATGATGTTTCCAAATCGACTTGTTGGGCCGGGAGGGTGCTGAAGAACAAAACTGTTGTTTTAAACTTACAGACAAGATACAAAAATGGACTATGGTGCTTTTATTGTTTCAGCTCCTTCATTTTTGAGTGAGAACAAAAACATAATGAATATAATAACACATCCAAGGCTGGACACAATTCACTATGTGTTGGTACAAAAGCCCTAAAACTAAAGAGTGTGGAACACAATGGCATCTGAAGGGTCTGCAGGAGGATTTACTCACCCTTCAGGATCTCCTTCAGACATACAGCATCAGCTGTGAGACCTTATATATGCTGGGGTGTGAAAAAGTCCATTAAATCCAGTGCAGAGGTGGAGTCCAGTCAGGCTGGACTTATATTGTTTAAAACGTAGAAGATTAACAATAGATCCACCCCCTCTCCCTTTTTGTAAACAATAACAATAATCTCTCCATCCATTTTCTATACCTACACCTTATTCCATCTTCGAGTCGTAAGGGAGACTAGAGCCTGTCCCGACTGCTGGTACAGGCGAGAGGAAGGATGGCTCGACCTGTCACTGATCAAAATAAACTAATTATTATCAACACACAGTAAAGTTTAAGTTCATTTTAAAAATATCTTCACTGTCTTGTCAGCTTGAAGTCACTCCCTGGGGTAACCGGCCCCAAATTTTTCCATAAGCCATAACTGTAAAAGACACCTCAATTAAAGTGTTGCTAGGACACCTTCAACCTCAAACAGTGTTGAATTTCACTGCATAGACCATGAATACATTTTACTCATAACCATGTTGGTTTCAAATTTATGAAACCCCCCCAGCACCTAGAAAAGTGACTTTTATTTTCATGACATCATCCCAGTGCGAAGTCAGGGGGTCGAATGGGATCGTGCAGGAAGGACCAGTGCAGGAAAACACCAAGCACATGTGCAGTAGGTCCCACAATGGCTAAAACATGCAGGCTAAAGCTCTTCGGTAGCTGATATATGAAGATGACTTCTAACTGAAGAGAGAAGATGCCATCAAAGTGCCGTATCGTGGATACATTTCTGTTTGTTCAAAACACTGATAGTGGCTACTTGCATGTGAAACAGAAGAAATGGGCCCGACGGTTTCCATTTGTGCTGCAAAGTACATTTCCTTCTGCTAAATTTAGCATTAGTACGATGGAGACAGAACACACACAGCGGCAGCTTCTTCGGAAGATATGAGAATAATCTTTGAAGTGAGTTGTGACAGTAGTTCATATATCTGCCGATGGTTTTGACAGGTGGACAGGCGTCCATAAACACATTCCAGAGGTCCAGACATGAGTCGTTTTCCAGAGAAGGTGGAAAGCGGCGTTGTTAAAATCACAGGCTTGTTTTGGGTTTTTGCAGAGCGAACCGCTGCATTATGAAACTTTACATCCCTGACCGGTGGATCTGCAACTACCCACAGACACATGGCTTTTTCATTGTCCTCACAATGCCCGTCTTTTGTCTGCCTCCTCTCGTGACTGCTCTGCGGACGCACCTGGCCCATAAGGTTTCTCTCATGTCCTCTGCCTTGCAATATTAAAACACTGACAAGAAGTTAAAGTGAGCGGTGTTTTCATCATAGCAGGCTGCTCTGCGAACAGTATTAGGTGCCGTTGTTCGGAGATTCAAATACAACCTGTTCTTTATGGGAGGATCATGTTTTTCGGGAACTGGTGCAGGGATGAGGGGGTGAGGTGTGAAAGGGGTCTGAAGGTGACTGCGACTTCTGGTTTCTGGCTCCAGCAGAGTGGCCATGAGCCTAACAGATGTGCTACTCTGTCTGTTCTCTGTCCAGGCTGCGATGGCAGTTGTTCAGTTACGGTGTCAGAGGTTCATTTTGGACCGAATAGGTTGGAGCCTTGCGTGCACCTTCCTCTGTGTTTACCACTCATGCTGTCAGCATGCTGGATTCTGGCTAAAAACAACGAGCAGCTGATGATGTCCAGGACTGATAGAGGAACCTGCTTGCATTAAAGTGGACTATTCACTAGTGGTGTGAATACAGTGTTTGTTCTTCAAGGCCAAACCTCAGATAAATGAAGGTTTATCTATAGCTCTCTTATTGGAAACACATTGGTTTTCGACTCTCTCCCTCCTTCTATCCCTCTCAGCCTTGCTGTAGTGAGTGATTTCATGACTTTTGTCTGTCGGTACCACAAGAAACAGATGTGAGCAAGAATCCTGCTGGTTTCTGCTTTCACTCGAAGCCCTGGTAGTTGGTTGGATTGATGACATTTTGTTTCCCTGTGAACATGTTCTTCGTGGGATTTATGGCATGTGTGTCTGCTTTCAAAACACCTGTTGCAAGGAGGTGGAAGTCAAATCAAAGCTGATGCGCTCTTGTCTGTGAAGCTGCTGAACAGAGGAAAGCAAAGCAGGGGAAAAAAAGGAAAAGAAAAGCATGGAAATGAACGATGACTTTTGTTTGACGTGTGATTTGTGGATTTTTTTCATGTTCATAAAGCAGATAAATGTGCTCAAGGAAGGCTGCTGCATTCAGCATTAATTTAAGCCCTTTAAAAAGTATTATCTTGACAAATTATTCACTCGAATGTACTCAAAGCTGCAACTATTAATACATCCAGATGCTTTATTATAGCACCGATATCCAAGAATGTTGAACCTTTATCTTTGCTTGATTTATCTTAGCATCAAGCATTAAATAAGTGCATTAAGGCAGGAGATACTGTGCCATTTAATCAACTGCAGTTGAACTTGTCAAATAAAAAAAAAAGAAAAAAAAGATGAGTGTTGGATCCAGGAGATTTCCTCAGATTTGTGTTTAACCTGTGGTTAACCTGATAACAGTTAGAGAAGCTCTGGAAAGTAGATGCATTGCTATTCTTTCCCAGCTGCACAGGCCCTGTCACTTTACATTATCGCTAACAGTCAGCTGCAGCACAGCCTGGCCTGTCTGGCAGTCAGCTAGAGAGCCAAAAACACCTGCTCGTGCGAGGCTCTTTCTATGGAATATTGCTGTAATTCCCCCAGGAGTTGATTGGAATTGGGGTAAAAAAGGAAAACAAATATGTGCTGGATGATGCAGCAGACTTGATTGGAAAGAATGCCACCGTTTGTTTTTCCAAGTGATGGAAAAAGAGGGAAAAATACACGTTTAGAAAAGAAGATCAAAGAGTTTATGTGATATGGGATGCATCACAGAAATAGATTACACTCATCCTCATTAGAAACTGCCTTTGAAACCAAATGGGAAACTGTTGCTACTTCCATAAAATAAGTGAAGATTATGAAATTCCTTCATATGAAATGGCAATATAGGTCATTTGCTCACACTCAAAATGCAACCCATAATCACATCCTGACAAGCATAGGTTCCCTACCTACTTTCATTCAGAGCCTCTTTCATGCAGATACTAAAAAAACCCATACTGAAACACTGCTGAGCTTATTCTACTTGCTAGATTCACAGACATGTTCCACTGATGCAAGAAAAATCAAAGTGAACAGAATAGAGATGATCTACTACACTACTATAGCTCACTGATCTCAGTGCAGGAAAACTGATTTTATGCACAAGAGGCGACCAAAAATATGATTTAAAACATTGTGTAAAGATTTTGATGACACCTTCCTCTTCCCTGTGGGACGTGGTTTTAAGAGCTAGTGCTTTAGAGGCAGCCAAAACGTCCTCACCCTCATAGATGTCATCTTGAAAGTTGGCTTTTTTATGTGTTATATTGAAACTGCCTGGTCAGGTTTAGGCAGTAACTTCACTTGATCAGTGTCGGAAAGTCAAACTACTTGGTTGTGGTCAGAAAATGAGCTTAAAATGTGTTTTTTTTTATACCATCCACATCAAACTGCTTCAAATGTAATTAAAGGAAGATTCATATTATCAAACTGGCATACTCATTATAACATCCACACTGTCGAATCTATTGTGTTTTATGTATTTTATGTGTTTTTATTGACCTTTTCCATTACTTGTTGTAAGGTGACCTTGAGTATGAGAAAGGCGCCTGTAAATAAAATGTATTATTATTATTATTATTATTAGCCATTTGTGCATCTTGCTGGTTTCTTTCCACTGTCCAAAAGACATGCACTAGATCTGCATAGGAATGAGTGAGAGCATGATTTACTGCATCTCTCTGCTTGTCCTGTGATGGACTGGCAACCTGTCCAAGGTGTCCCATGCACTCTGTAGCAGCCTGGGTAGGCTTCTGCCCTCCAGGCTGCTGCAGAGAGTAATGGAGCATACTTCTCACACACTTTTTGGATTCTGAAGACACAAGTCTTCACATATTCATCATCCCAACAGAGCTCCATTACCATCATTCCTCATCCAGCAGCAGACAGAGCATCTCGCTCAAGCTGGATTTGAGCGCATGCAACCTGAATTCCTCTGTAGCTCTCACAGCATCCTCCTCATAACCTCATCCGTGCGCCTTTGTTGTTGATCTTGACAAATTGTCCGCCGCATAAAAGCGGCGAGCTCTAGTTTACCACAAACCCGCAATTTGTAATGTGATCAAACAGATGAAGCCTGCATTTTCCAGATATTATTCGTTATTCCACTAAGCCGTCATTTGTTTTTGCAGATAACGTTTCCATGCTATACGTCTTTCTTATCAAGAGGAATATAAAGTTGGAAATTTTGTTCCGTTCTCAGAACAAAAAATGCGATAGATTAATAAAAACATGTGTGCGTGCAGTGGAACTTCCCACCTAATCTCAGAAAGGGCTGTTTTTGTTCTATCTGTGTACTTTGTCTCTTCACTCTGCTGTGACATGATATATTGTCTTACCAGACCTCATAGATGCAGTACAAACTGTCCCTGTTGAGACTGCACATGCACATGCACAAACAATTTCCCCCTCTTCTTGATGGGCTGAGCGAGAACAAACATTCCTCAATCAGGAGGTGGAAGTGCCCTGAAGGATTGTGTGTGCTTGTTTGTGTTTGTGTGTGTGTGTGTGCATGAAAAACAACCGAGTCATTTCTGCACTCGCCGCAGACAAGACAGCGAACAGAATTAGCTGTAATCCCTCCTATAGCAGGGCAGGAGACACTTGTCACACACAACAGGCTTCATCAGGCAATAAGTGGGAAAGGTCACTTCCTTTTTAAGTACACACAGAGGAACACTCGTACTCCCCTGTGAGGCCAGGTGGATTACATCAGGAGTTGGGTATTACTTCAGGTGAAGCCTTGTCATCTGCAGGGTGTTGGCGTTGTGCACGGACTTATGCAGTGAACTACGGGGAGAGGCAATTTGTCGAGGCAAAGGATAAAACAGCAAATAAATAAGCATGTTGCCAAGGCAATATGAAGCGTGTTCTCTCGCGCCTGTCACAGCATGTGCAGCAGGGGTATTTCTGAAGCTTTGCTGCTGTTTCTGTACTTTAACACCTGCGACACACAATATGAGCTGCACACTTTGGGAAAAGCTGTGGTTCTCCTGTGAACATTGGGGTCGAGGGTGGGGATGTGTGAGATTTAAAGAAGTGGGGTGTTGGCCGAGCTGCAGAGTGTATGTAGCTGAGGGCTGCTGGGGGGGTGGGGGGGGGGGGGTAGTATTGTATGCTCAGCTGGGCCTGCAGGAAGTTTTTATAAGGGAGGTGAGCCCCCTTCTGCACAATGCACACACACTCACTGACTTTCGCTCTGACGATGCAGGGTCATGTGGTCCGAACGGCGTGCGTCACTGTGCAACTTGTTCGGTATGCAGAGAGTGGGCCTCTTCTGTAACCTGTCTGATGTCTGCCTCCTGCAGCCAGGCTCACACGCCTTCTTCTCCGCGCTGTCAGCTTGTCAGAGGGCTTGCTTAAAAAACTAGAGGTTTAGTCTGCCAGCTCTGTGAGGGACTAACACTCACCGGTTTCCTACATTAAGCAGGAGGAGGAGGAGACTTGACACCCGCAGCCAGTTTCATACAGTTACAATAACTGTGTGGCTGAACCCGCAGCCAGAATAGATAAATAAATAAATAAATACAGCTCCACTTCTCCACTTCATAACATTTTAATTGGCTTTGGAGGCTTAGCTGTGGCTCGCCTGTGGTTCCCGCGGTCAGGGAAGTATGGAGTGCAGCAGCCAGTGGATGTTGCAGGCTATCAAGGAAACACACACATGCAGACAGAGCCAGGAACTACACTCGCCTCCTGCCCTCTTAAAGCCAGGAATGCTGCGCCACAGAGGATGGCATTTCCTTTGACATAACCACTCGATGAAATTCAACTCCCTCCTTACTCTATGTAAGAACGAGACATGGCTGTGAACCCGTCCACAACCCACACTCATGTTCCAAACAGGTCACATCAGACTGTAAACACACTGAGCTTGTTTCTGTTTGACCTCCTGTTCTGCTGCCTTCCTGTGTGCTTCAGCAGTTTGATGTGTTTTGACTTCTGCGGTGTGTGTGGCGTGCTCTGGATGGGTCCACGTCCCGCCTGAAGGCTCGTCACGATCAAACCCATAACCGATATCTGATGATGTCATTACCTGTATATAAATAAATAGACATGTTTTTTTTGTGCTGTTTACCCCTAGTTTTTAGTTAACACTGAGATTAAGTGGTAATTCAGAGCATCTACTTCAATTTGGACCAAATAATCTGAAATAGGTGTCTTTTTCTTCCCATGCAAGTGTTCTTCTGGTACCTCAAAGTGATACAAGTTGCCAATTAGAGCCTGAGCTCATGTCACACATCTGCTGATCCCATCCACCAGGCTCTTGAAGTTTCCTACCTATTTATGAGAAAGCCATCCATCCGCCTTCACGCCTCCTAATCCCCCAGCCTCTATTATTCCTGGGAAGTGCACTGTCACCATAGAAATCTACAGTGAAAAACACAAAAACAACACAACAGACATGGAGGGGGAAAAATGATAATGGGGGGAAATGTAAAAGAAGAAAACAGGGAGTGAAAAACGGGGAAAGTGAAAAGTTTCTAAAGGTCAAAGCACTCATATATTGACACATATATACGTGTGTGTGAGAGAGAGAGAAATGAACAAAGAGAAGAAAGAATCAGCCATGAAAGTGTCAGTGTGGAGTTTGTGACGCATTGTCGGTGCAGGGTTTGCCTGCTCAGGCGAATGGGTCTCTGGGGCTCTTTATTTTTAAAGCTTGACTGCAATTTGGATAAGAGAGCCAGTAGTCCCAGGAAACGAGCCGCCAACCCTGTCAAGCTGCTGGAGGACGGCAACACGGGGCAACTGCCTGAACCTCGTCCCTTACCATCTAACAGCCTCAATGCATTGAGACGGTGCCACAGTTTCACGTATCTCCTACCTAAAACCAAACTGGATGTGCTGGTGCCGCTCTCAAGAGTTTTTCTCAAATCATGTGTAACCATGGGAACATTAAATAATAAAAAGCAGCTGTTCAACCAGCACACGCAAGGTATTTCCTACCTATTATCCCGTTCAAGTGCAATCAGCGCATGTTGGTTTACGCATGAGCAAATTTGTCACGTAACACAATGCTGGCAGGAAGCATGCGAGAAAGAAGCTGACATGTTTTGATCAGGAAGACTCTGTTATAACTGCAGAGGTTAAACCTCCAGAAAGCTGGCTGCTTGCTGGGTGATGGGATTAGACAATGCATAATTGTTCTCCAGTCACATGTGTCATAAAAAGAGACGCCAAGCCCTTTGTAATGAGGATTATGTGTCTTTTCCATGGATTCATCGCTCCGCTCTGTGACATTACCGTGCATGCTGCGAGGGCCTGCATCTTTCCCATCCTGACTGTCTTTGTCTGATCGCTCACACGAGCCAACTACCTTAACTTTCCACTGTGCTCTCTGAGGTTTTTACTGGTCAGTGTGGAGACAGAACAGCACTGGCCAAAACCTGTAAAACTATCACAAGCATGTCTCACAGCGCGGCAAGGTGTGAACTAATAGAGTCTTAGTATTTGGCAGCAGAAAAAAGCTGAGGGTGAATCCTTGGAAATGAGCCTTTTGCTGGAAATGACTTGTTATTTTGCTTTTAACCCTTTAATGCCAAATGTATCATATTTCATACATACAGTTTCTCAGACATTTTGCATCAAAGTCAAAACTTCATTCAAAATCCTGTTGTGCACCATATGATACTGATCTCCTGCCCCCTTATGAACACCAAAAAACACAAAATTACACTACATGGAATTTTATCTATCACATAATTATAAACAGTGAACTGGACAAAAAATAAATTGTTAATTTTTTTCAGATTCTGTAGGAGGTTTAAATAAGGGCTTCAGATTTAAAAAATTGGACACCTCTGCTCTGCTAAGGTTGGGCTTTAAAGGGTTAAACAGGAAGAGTTACTGTTTTGTGATACTTATTCTTTAACTATTAACATGATGGACACATGAAAAATATAGGTGGAAGCTGTTACGTTCACATTTAAAGTTGCTTCTTTTTTTATTTTTTAAAGAATTAAGAAATGAAAATGTTCATTATAGGATTTTGCCAGAAGTTGAGTCCCATTTACCAGGTTGGGAAGGTCAAATTGGTTGTATATTAGATGGACATAGACTGTGCAGTCCCTGTGAAAATGCTGCTGGATGGTCTCAGAGTTATTAAGCTGTTTGCAGATTTCTGGACTTAATTTAGAATACAGTTGAAAAATGAATGAGTAAAAATGTAGATGCTGGTCAGTGTGTTTACGGTGGGCTTGTGGCCATGCATACGAGTATCAGCAGGGGGATGCTTTCTAAGAACAGATCAAAGGGCTCATTCACACTGTCACTGTTTGGTCCAATTTAAATAACTCACATCCTTTCCTGTTGCTCGCTCGGGACAGATTCTAGTGACAATTAAACACAGAAATCACAAAGTTATTGTTTACCAGTGTTTATTTACAGTAAGTAAGTTGCATTCAGTTATGGCTAATCAAAGAGCCCAACTTTTTTCTTCTTGTTTGGTGGTAATTTGGGGGAATAGTTGTTGCAGTATATATATAGATATATTTATTTTTTTTGCAATTTGCAACCTAATAGAATTACTATGTCCTGCTGTCCAAACAGCCCCATGAAGTAATGAAGTAGCTGTGTCTACCATGTTGCACCACAGTTCATGTTTTGTGGCTTTGGATCTAGTTCTGACAGCTGGGATAGGCTCCAGCCCCCCTGCGACCCCGTTAGGGACAAAGCGGTAGAAGATGGATGGATGGATGGATGGATGGATGGATGGATGGATGGATGGATGGATGGATGGATCTAGTTCTTGGTTTCTGCCATGTTTTTCTTTGGGTCTTTTGGTATTCTATTTTTCCTGTTGTATTTTTTAGTCATTCCCTTTGTGTATTCTGTCTATTTTAATTCCTGCTTACTTGCTTTCTGGTTCCTGATTATGACACCAAATTAATGTCCCACAGTATAAATGTTATCTTGCTTTTGTCTGTGTCGGTCAGTCCGTGCACATTTCCGCTTCCTATAGTCTTACAATCATCTGAAGTTATCCCTTGTCATTATGGAGTTCCCTGCTTTTAAAGCACATTTTGTTGAATTAAATATGGCAAATCCAGCATTGCGCTTGGTCCTCTTGCGAGTCATCTCCTGCTGCCATGAACCATTTTTACCTTTTTCCATCCAGCTCTGATAAATAAGATGAGCTTCTGATTAACAACTGTGGCTCTATGTGTGCCAGTGGGTAGCCACACTCCAAAGGATATTTTGATTTATTGTTTATATCTGATATTCTAATTTATAAAGTTGATATCCTCCAATCAATCCTAATTACTCTGGAACAGGGTCACAATGAGCTTCAGCCCAACGCATCAGCTACCAGGCAGGAGGCCTTGGACAGGTTGACAGTCTATTGCTGGGTTAACAGAGACAAAACGAATAGGACATTCTATAAAAAATAGAGGTTTATTCCATAAACAGAGAAGAAAAATATAGACTTTAGTAATTTAAAACTCTTGCTCTGCTTGTCTTTTAGATGACTCCTCTCTGTAAGATCAGGTAAAATCCTTCCTTTAGGATAAATCTTACAGTTAGAGCTGACCTAATGCTGAAGGACCTCCTGAGATGCAACAATGATATAAACTTACCATTTAATACAATGTGCTGTTTCCAAATTAATTATAGAGGGCAGAAGACAAGGATCCGCTGGTATTCAACAGGATTTTAAGTAATTTTTTTTACATAAAGTGATGCAACATGTCTCAGGAGCTGCATGTATTACATATGTTAAGCTGCACTCTTTGATTTATTTTCCTTATTATTTTATATCAGGTCAGAAAATGAAATGAAACAGACAATTTACTGTCAGCTGTTGATGTAGCTGCAAATGGCTACATCACCTACATGTGATACGTTAATGAATTAGATGATTAGTTAGAATAAAGTGCATTGAGCTATATTTCTGCTGAACTGTTCAACATAAGGACTCATTGGGATTTGTTTTAATCTGAAAAAACTCATTTGAATCAGTTTTAAGTCCTAATCAGTTGTAGTTTTGCTTGTGATGGATGATAATAAACTGATTTATGAGCCAATCCGTATTTTTTGGGACTATTGGATTTAAATTTGTGCACAATTTGACATGCTTTATTTTGCTTTTTGTTGCAATGGAAGATTATAAAAATGGTTGAAATTAGGAGCTTTAGAATAAAAAAAAGGAACAGAGGTAGTGATATGAAAACTTTTTAGCTTTTAAACAATTTAGGGTAAGGTTTGCTTCCAAATTTGTACCAGTGAGACATTTACTGGACCAAATGGGTAGTCATCAATTTATTTGACACTGTTTATATTGTTGTCGCCTGATTTGCACATCTCATTTCTCTTTTCTCTTACTTGTGGTACATTTTGCATAGTTTTATTCTATAACGACATGCAATCAACAATGCAGACGATCCTTACAATGTGCCTAAGGGGCTGCTGAGTGTAAATGCAAAGTGATTACAAGAGCATGCACTGAAACAAGTCTTGGCTGTGGGGAAAGGAAACATTAAGTCTTGTGCACGGTGAACATCAGAACTTGCATTAAACATTACAGTCACATTGTAATTTTACAGCCTGTTTTAGTATTGCTCTTGACTCTAATGTAGGAGTGAGGCAATCAGTACGTGTGAAGCTTGCAAATCCAAATGAACTTTGAAGTGCACAGTTGTGGAATGAGTTTTCTTACATGCCAGGCAGTTAAATTGTGGGAACTGGTGGACAGAGAGAGTCTGAGGTGTTTGAGGTCTGTTCCTGCTCAGGCCAAACTGCTGCTGTATGCACTGACTGGAGCTGCAACAGTAATGGAAACATGTCCCCAATGTCTGAAGTGAAATTATACTCACAATAACTGGCTTCCTGAGAACTATGTGCATTATTTTAGGGTCAAATAATAGTTAATTCTTGCATAATTATTCATTTTCCTTCATACTTAGCTAAATAAGTTTAGTGAGTGCTGGTTTGTGTATCCATGTTAATATACTAACGGCATACTAATTGGTCCTGACCGTGTTCTGAGTATAGATATAACATAAAACCTTATATCTGAACATAACAACTCAGTGCTGTTTAATTCTAACCTAAAATGCAGAAGCTTATTTTTCACACAATAATTTTTTAATCAAGAAAAACAGGAATTTGAAAGTTATTTGAATATTTTTTTCTTAAACCAAACATTTTATTTGATTTAAACCCCATAATCTGGATGACTTTTTACAGTTAAAGTCTGCATCTAATTGAGTGAAACTTTATCTCGTAATATCTTTATGATTAAGTTGATTATGTTACAGCCGAGCTCTGTCGTCATTTGTGGGAGAAACAAAAGGTTGTGTGCGGTCTGCTAGTGTTCTTCTTAAACACCCTGAAAACAATAAAATGGCTCTCAGTGGAGCGAGCTTTCATATGGCCTATCACTCCATTACTAGCAACGCTCTTTGACTCAGGCCAATGTGCAAAACAGCTGTGGAAAAGGCCTCATGCATTTTCTTTAATAGAGTGTCCCTGAAGACATCTTTTTTCCTACTCTCCCCATTTTTATCAGAAGTATAGAAATACCCACCCACTTCTGTCATGTAAGATTGGTTCCCCTCCAAGTATGACATGATGGAGCTCATCTGGATCGCGTTAGGGTGGGGCACCCTGTGGAGATAGAGTGGACAAGAATGTCATTACAAAATCGATAAAGCTTAATTAGCATGCTTGGGCTCGTGTTATGTAGGAAACACTCAGCTCTCAGTGAGATGGGTTTCCTGGTATAGACTGAGCCACTGTAACATGACAGTGCACCACTTTTACTTTACTACAAGGAAGCCCCCTCTCTCCTGTGCTCCTGTTCCTGGTGTGTATAAGTCATGAAGCACATGTTGCACAAATCTTTCGCACCATTTAAATGTTCTGAGTAGCCATTTGGGCTGTAAAGCTTAGATCATACCGGCAGAAAGAGCATTTCATCCTCACTGGTACTGATTTAGAAGAAAGACCACTTTCTTAAACACAACTTCCTGTTCATTTTGTTTCCTTTCTAGGTGCTTAATTTGCTCTAAATAGGTTCTATTATGCACAATAAATGTGGATACAAAAACTTTCATAAACCATGAGCATGAAAATTTCCCTTGCTTCAGTTTGTTCATTTATTCAAACATGATTTCTTGTCTCGTATAACAAAGCTAACAGAAACAGTTCATAAGCAATGATCTGAACATTGTGTTCTGAGGTAATTTCATTGATTGCACATTACAGAAGCTAAATCTATGGTGAAAGTTTGTATGAGGTCACTTTAAATCAAAGAAAACATGACTTGTTTTTTTTTTGGTGTACAAACCAAACTGGATTTATTTTTTCTGTATGAAACAAATACAGAGGCCCAGCATCCGTACATCCTGTATCAGCATCAATAATAGGTACACTTAGTAAAAAGACAGTAAAAGGTACCAAGAATAAATTGCATTAACATGTGTAACTGGGCAACCAATCATAACTTATTCATCCTGCCATTTTCTACACTACTAACTCCAATTTAGAGTCACTGGAAAGCTGGTGAGATGCAGGGTGCATCCTGGACAGGTCACCAGCCCATCGCCTGTTCAAACAGGCACCCATCTGTTGTGTTTATCACACTGCAATTAGCACATTTTTCTTCAAAGAAAAGCTATTTATAACTCAATCTCAAGTAACAGTTGAGGAGTATGGGAGCATGGTCACCTCTTAAGTTTGTGGCACGAGATTTTTCCTACCTATTCAACTTTTTGACCCACTTCTGTTATCGACCTGTTTGACATCAGAGGATAAAGAAAAATAGGAAACAGAACAGAATATCGTCTGTAATGCTGTGTAATGGCAAGTAATTGGTATATTAATGCAACAGAGGCACACAAGTGTAATTACTTTTTGACTGACAACAGGAAAAGGTGTTTCCATGAGTCACAAATATTTCTTCCTTCCCATCCTTTATGGCCTGATGCCACATATTGGATTCACACTGTTTCTGAGATATTTTACATCACTGAACTCAAAAACCTGTTGCTCACCATTTGATAGTGGTCTCCTGCATCCTGGTAAATACTAGAAAAGAAGAAATCAATTTTTCAGATTTTAAAAATGGGATGTTTCTGCTTTGTGCTTCTTAATTCAGGGGTTAACAAACCTTCAGGACTTCGGGCACATGCTTTAGCCTTGTCTTGTTCTTTTTGAGGACATCTCCTTTAAGAGAAAGCTCTCTTTAGTTCAGGGGTATTATAAACTATTTAGAAATACATGGCAGGGTCAATAAATATATAAATTAAAACATAAAAGTGAAAATAATTCCTCCAAAACAAACAAAACCTGACCAATGTGGAAATGCTCATATTGCAGTGTTTCATATTATACTTCTTTTTAATTTCAGTAAATGTTTAAGTAATCACCAAATACCTTCAGTCGGGATTTTAACCACATTTTATCCGGGAAGACAAAGGCTCAGTGATTGATTACTACACTTTAGTGCCATTATATCACTATACCCTATGACTAATTGGTGTAAATGCACTTCATATACAAAGAGCATGCAGCATACAGAACTGAAATGTTAGCAAGAAAAGCTGTAAGTACAGAATAGTGCTGAAAATATGGAAATGTTATGCAAAATATTGCTGCAAATACAGTGACCAGCTTGTCAACTTATGTTATGACCACATTTGTGACACGACTGGGCAAAGAATTGTTGCAATGCAATTCTCTCTGCCACACAAGACAAAACCAGATGCCCCCAGCTGGCATCTATATGTAGACACCATTGCATAAAGGCATAGCCATGGTCTCACAGCGAGGAGGTTACTGGTTTGAGCCTTGGCCTTTCAGTCTGAAGTTGGATGTTTTCTCCATGCAAACTTCCCTCTAGGTTCTCCTGCTTCCTGCCACCATCCATAAACACGCATTTTAGGTTGATTTGTTCGATGGAGTAAATGCATGTGTGACTGGTTGTTCGTCTCTCTGTGATGAACTGGCGACCTGTTCAGGGTGCACCCCGCCTCGTTCCTGACTGCTGGGATAAGCTTCAGCTACCTGTGACCATGACTTAGATGAAGCGGTATGGAAAAATGGATGGATGGGTGATTGCCCCAGTTACATATAAAGATGGCTGCAGGTTCAGTCAACTAGCAAAAAAAGAAAATGGGAGGAGAGAGAGAAAGAGAGAGAGAGAGAGGGTAAGGGGTGGGGGGGGGGGGGGGGGGGGGGGAGTTGGGGGGACCCCAAAAGAAACTGTTCCCCCCAAACTGTTCCTCCCCCCCCCCTGGACCCCCCCCGGTGCCAATCGAAAAAACCCCC
>JBAMIG010000007.1:19960908-19980166 GCA_037177335.1 Kiunga ballochi
TCTATCTATCTATCTATCTATCTATCTATCTATCTATCTATCTATCTATCTATCTATCTATCTACCTATCTACCTACTTACCTACCTACCTACCTACCTACCTACCTACCTACCTACCTACCTACCTACCTATCTAGTTAGTGCCTATGGAAAGAGTCATTTGCCCGTGTGTTTTCAGGAAGGCTGCAGGCAGATGTACAAGAAGAAAACAACCAGCATCTGACCTTAAGGTGATAGACTTCCCAGCTGCCCTGTGTGTCCACGCTGCACTGTTTTCTCACTTGTGGCACTTCACAACCACTTCCCCTGCACTCAGCCAAATAACACACATTGATACAATCAATTGTATTCATGGAAAGTGAAGCAGAGGTGATGAAAGTGAGGCCTGTGGAAGAGGATTCCCTTTTGTTCTCCCTCTGAAGAGGATATCTCCAGATCAGATTTTCCATAGGTTATTTCCAGTGGCGATGATGTGGTTAAGTTAGACAGTTTAGACAGAGACCGGCGGTATTTCAGCTTTTGAAAGCAACAAAGCTTTGATGTCCTCCAAATATTATCATATGGTTTTACACAATGTGTTACTTTATCATTTGGCAAAGTGAAGCTCACCAGTTTGATGACAAGTTTAGGACTTTAACAATGATACTGATGAAATACATATTCAGTTTAAACCCTGACGGCATCAGAGCAAAAATAATAATATAAAAAAGAGCTCCATGGAGGTCTTCACAGAGACACAGAAATTGCCTTTGAGTGTCTGACATTATAATGCCTTTATTAAAAATGAACAGTCCTCCGTTGTGGCGTGGCCTCTGAAATTTCCATGATTGTTGAAGACACAAACACATCTCCACCCTTGAGCGGATTTTATTTTCACACATGTTGGGTGAGGTGTCTGCAATTCTTCCCTGCCCCGTCATTGTTTGTTCTGCTGTTAAGTGTGAATATTAGCAGGAAAATACTCCTTTTTAAGGGCTTCCCCTGCTCCGCTGAGTGCTGTTTGCTGATGTCACTGAGACTTAACGGCTTTCCAGACATCTGAAGTCCACTGTGTCCATCATTTGGGTGAGAACCAGACCTTGACGCTCCGCAGTCGTCCTCAGAGTCAGAACATGTGGCTGTATGACGTAAAACCCCAGAACTGGAATGCCTTATTCTTCCCAATTACAACCTGACTTACTCATACATGCATAATGCATAAAAACAAGACAAGTCTCCCCACCGTGCATCAGTGTTAAGAGGTTGAATTTAGAACGGATTAAGCCGCATTCTGTGTTGTGTTCAAATAAATTGCAAATGACTTGTGTGACCATGTTCTGTGAAGTCATTGCTGTGCTTTCTTGTATAGGTCTGCCTATTTAATGACTCCTGTGCTCATGTCTGATTTTTGCACACATACTTTTTGTCTAAATGCAGGCAACTCAAAACAGCAGCGCTTTGATCAACTGGACACACACCAATCGCAATACACTAAGATGAATGCAGACTTTCCAATATGTGCTCCCTGTTGACTTCAAACGGATGCACTGATGATGAATTCCCTGTCCCAGACGCCGAAGCATGCAGGGAATGAAATGGAAATCCTATCAAGCTCAATACTGCATCATCTTGTGGTGTTGCAGAAAAACAGAGGGCAGACCTAAAGTCCACAAACACACAAAACAAACACCACTATACCTCTTCTTTTCCTGTTGCGCAGACACACACGCACACCCCTTACATTCATCACCGTCCCAAGTGCTTAACATCATCAGCATTCTCTGACTGCAGAGCATAACTGCATGACATGAGAGTCCCTGGGGTCAAATGAAATGCACACTCTAAGTGCCACTTCATCTTTATGGCATAACGGTGAAGAGTAGCTTAAGAGTAAACTTGTATAACACTGCAATGTGTCTGCCATTGTGCACCTCTCGCCAGTTAATAAACCTTCATGGTGGTTGATTGTAAGCTGGGGTCCTTTTGCACTTTTCTGCAGCCACGCATGATTTCCCCCCAAACGGGCTCCCCTCCAGTCCCTACTGTCTGTTTATGTAGACTGCCACCAGGGCGGCAAGGAATGCACTTCCAACGTGATCTGCTCGCACACATCTCCCAGACTAGGAGTTTGCCTCAACCTGTTGATGTGAGCTGTTTGTGTTTTACTTCTACATAGGGGTAAATGTTTTGATTAAAAGGCCGTTACTATTTTGCTAGTCACAATGACTTTGTAGTGGAGGGGTTTGCCGTGGTGCTGATGGATGGATGGCCGCTCCCTGCCTCCAGTGAGCGGTTGAATGAGAGAGGAGCTGTCATCACTCGGCTGCTGAGACCGTTGCCTGACGAGAGGGGAAAAGGCGGGGAGGTGGTGGGGAGCAAGGAGGATGTGTTGAAGTAGTAGAAGATAAAAAAAAGAGAGAGGGGAACTAGTGTGGTGGAAGAAAGGTTAGCCTTGGGTGCAGCTTAACTAACACCCTGCTCCCAGAAGGCCCTGATGGAGAGGAAGAGCCTATTTTATGCAAGAGGGGAAAGCAGGTGGTATTATGTGCGCACAGCCTGCGAGTCCATGGTTAAACGCTCCAGTAATCCTGATGTCCCATGATATGATGAAAAGTTTCACAGCATTTGGTAATGGGGAGACAGTTTCACTGGTATTTACGCATTGTGTTGTCAGACAATGACGGCAGGCCATAAATCCTGCAGACAATAGGAGTATACAGCATCCCTAAAGAGACTGAGGAGCTGGGTTTATTCAATGTGGCACTTTTATACACAGATCATGTCATAATGACTGAGACATGAGCTACTTTTTCTTTAGTCCTTAAAAGAAACAAACCAAAACAAGACAAAAGTCAGGGCTTATGCAAGTCTAGTTACTTGTATAATTGGATACTTGTTTTTTAAACAAACACATTCATTACAAAGTATTAGCTATTGTAGATGCAGAACAGATCACGAGGAGCAATGAGTAAAAGCTCTGTTGTAAGACAAACTCAGAATTGTATCTCTGGAGCAGGACATTAATTTTTACGACAGTCTCACAGCGCCTCCTATTGGTTACTCCTGAAAATGACACGAATTACATTTTTTCTTAAACATCTAAACACATCTAAAATCATTTCAGAAACTGAACACATTTTATTCTCTCCTGTATCTTGTAAAGCCTTGTGATGATAAATTAATGCCACAAACCTTTAAAACAAAGTGAACACAGCTGTTTATTTAGGTCCTGATACACTGTCCAGTCCTCTCTCTTTGTTGCAAACTCAGGTTTAGACTCAGTTGTCTGTGAATCTATCTATCTATATACCACGGCTGTTTCCCATAGTGTGGGGTAGCCTAGACAGGACAAACTGTGAATATATATATATACAGTATATATATAAACTTCTGTTTTGAGGTGAATCTGCCTGAGAATTTCAAGCAGCAGCAAGATGAAGAAGCTGTCTCTACTAGTGACCGTCTATGCCCGTGACATGTGACATGTCACAATCCAGAGTGAGCAGCTAGGCATGCAGGCACCTGTGTTCATGATAAAATATGACAAATGATATGGTATTACCAAGAAAAATAAAAAATAAAAAAATAAAAATATATATATATAGCCTATATATATATGTGTGTGTGTGTAATTTTTTTGATGTGCAAAAGATAACCTGTCATAAACTGTTACTTCAATACTGCTAGAACTTTGAAAAGCAAACCACAAGTGAATTAATCTGTCATCAGGCTAAAAATGACACCCTGAGGACATCATTCTTTTTTAACCACTCTGTGCGAAACTGATCCATTTAAGAGCTACAACTTTCAGCTCATACACTGCTGGCAAGACGAGAAGCCACTTTCCAACCAAGTGGCCTCATGCTGAGACAAGCAGGGGGTGCTGGAGCTGCTTCTACAAACTAATCTGTGGAGTTCACCTCAGAAAATGGTTGTTTCAGATAGACTTGATTGAAAATGAATGTGGGATGTGAAAAATGCTGAATTATTCTCTAAAATTTCACAAAGAAGGTGCTGCCACGTCACATGTTAAAACAAATTGTAATTTAATTAAAATCAAAATCAAAAATGTGATTTTAAACATTTCTATGCCATCAACATAAAGGAGATGGCTTAATAATGGAAATCACAAGATGGTCCAAATTTCTTTTAAGAGCCCCATAAATAAAACAAGTTGAAATTTAAAAGTAAAATCATGTTGAGACAAAGAACAAAAAACTATACTGGCATTGTAAGGACTAAGCAAGGATAGTCAAAAAACCCCGTGATACGGAGCTGTGGTGTAGACCAGTTCTCTTTCAGGGTTTTACACCACTTAATGCTTCAGCCAGGACTCTGGAGAAGCTGCAGGAGAAGGACACACAGAACACATACAAAGCGTAAACTGAAATCTGTGCGTTTATTCTCAAATACAGTGTTATGATTGGGCAAATACACTATTGAGTATTGCTCAGTAAATGCAATATCTAAAAAAACAAAGTGAGTGTACAGTTTTGTTTTAATAGCCTACTGTAAATTACAAATGTGATGTTTTGATGCAAGTTCCCACAATGTATGACTGTGCAGCCAGCATAGGCATAAAGAAAACAAGAAGCGAGCATCATCGGTGGACAAAGTGGGTGTTCACAGGGTTGTGAGGGTGAGTTAGTTCTCATCCCGTGACAACTTAAAGTTACCTGATAGTGTTGGTGTTAAAGGCTGCCATGTTTGCAGTAGGGCAATGCCAAAGAATGTTCAACACATATTAGGCCTACAAAAGCATGTCTGGTTGTCTTTAACAGCTCCCATTCTAAGTGGCTAATGAAATAAATTGCAATATATATATATATATATTAAAAAATAGCATGAGCATATTCACATATACTATATTTGTACTGTGCAATTGCAAATAAATAGCCTACTACAAGTGGACTTTATTTACGGGTGTTACTAATACTCAGTTGTTTGGTACAATTTTAATTATTATGTTTCAAAAATAAACAAATTACATTACATTAGATAAAATTTTTCTCAAGCTACTATCAAGCTGTCATAAAGGGCCAAAGCAATAAATACGTTTTATATAAAACGTCTAAATGAATCGCCACATTTATTTGGTTTATGCTAAACACAGCTACAAGCTTCAGTCAAGTAAATCGATCTCCGATTGTACTGATTGATAAGCCGCAGGAATGCTAGTCGATCGCAGATGAGCGCGGCGTTTTGATGGAATATGGCTCTCTCCAGAGGTTTGAGATGCTGTCAAAGGGTTTTCTCCTGGATTCCTGTTCTTATTATAATTGCAGTTGTACTCTGGTCATACTATGCCTACGTCTTTGAGCTGTGTCTTTGTAAGTACGGCAGACTTTGTTAGCTTGATACCCTTTTTACCGTTTTCTAACAAACACCACAGATTACCGCACAGCAGTGTTGACATAAATAACGTAATTGACTGACAGGGCTGGTGCTAGCAAACTAGGCGGAAATAGCTGCCAGTTTGAGCTTTCTTTTGCCTCGTGTAAAATGATGTTATGTCATTTATGTATATATTATTTCATCATTTATTTTTGTATCGAGATGACGGTATAACTCACGTTTTATTTTAAACACTAATGTGCAGTTGTTGTTTTTTTTAAAGCTAATTACAATCGAGGAATCTTGCTAGTTTGGTTAGCCTGGAGTTCTTTCTCTATTAGTATTATTGTTGTTTTCTTTAATGTAGCTTGTAATTTAATGGCTTAAATTTCCTTTTTTCCCCGACAGTTACACTCTCCAATACTTTTGAAAAAGGTAAGCTACTCCTCATGTTGGTGCTACAGGCATTGTCAAAGTATAAATTCATGTCATGCTAAGATTCACTCGTGTCTTATTATGTGTGGTTTTGTGATTACAGTGGCTTATCTACTGGTGTTTCATGTCTGCTTCGTGATGTTCTCCTGGACCTACTGGAAGTCCATATTTACCCCTCCTGCAACACCATGCAAAAAGGTGTCCTGAACACTACAAGAGAACATTGCATACACTGAATCTATATTATGTAATAAAAATAAACTGGTGAATTTTGCTTTAGTTTCAGCTGTCATACTCAGACAAACAACGATATGAGATGGAGGAGAGACCAGATGCCCAGAAACAAATCCTGGTTGAGATTGCAAAGAAACTGCCTATTTTCAGTCGTGCACAATCTGGAGGTAAGATGTTTGGTCAGATAATAATATATGTTGTAGGCCCTGTGGCCTATGGCCAGATGCATTTGTTTCACTCATCATCACACCTATTGAAATGAACTAGGTGAGGGCAATTTGCTCCGAGCTCTCCTGACTATCCACATCTAGAGTAATCAGTCAATGTAGCTCTTTCATTAGTGCTGATTGCTAAAAGTAAGTTCTAGGCTGCAGGAAGTATTTGAAGGGGATGCTCAGCTCAAATGTCGCCCATTCAAATCGCCATCCTCTTGTCTCCAGCTATCAGGTTCTGTGACCGCTGCCAGGTACTGAAGCCTGACCGCTGTCACCACTGCTCCGTTTGTGAAACGTAAGCCTTACTGTCCTCCCCAATATATTCATATAGCCAGATTGCCCCAGTTAGGTACTGCTGTAATAGTTAGTGTTGTTTTGTTGGTATCCTAACTAAGAAGAATGATCCCAGTGATCAATCAGTGCAGTTAATTGATAAAAGGAGACACCAAAGTTGAACTTAAATGAAGATTTTTGTTATGTAAGATGTAGCATTTATGTGTTTTCTTCTTTGTTTGCATACTCAGTATCATGTAGTAAGAAAGGTTTTCTTTTCAGGTGTGTATTAAAGATGGATCACCACTGTCCTTGGTAAGTAATAACTTGTTTTAACGTTAGATTGTGTTGATGTAATATCTGCGCTCTAACATCAGGATTTCTTTTTCTCTCAGGGTGAATAACTGTGTCGGGTTTTCCAACTATAAGTTTTTCCTTCTTTTCCTCGGTTACTCTATGCTGTACTGTGTATTCATCGCAGCAACAGTGTTTCAGTATTTTCTTAAGTTCTGGGTGGTGAGTGCCATCGCTCCTAAATATCACTCAAATAACTAAATGTAGTCATACAGAATGTTTGCCTTCATATTAGTAATTATGTTGTTTTTTTTCATTTATTTATTTACCACACAGACCATTTTCCTGGTTTATGAGCTGTTTTCTCTCTCTCTCAGGGGGCCTTGCCAAATACGCCTGCAAAGTTTCATGTGCTTTTCCTCATGTTTGTGGCACTCATGTTCTTTGTAAGCCTCATGTTCCTCTTTGGCTACCACTGTTGGTTAGTGGCCAAGAACAGATCCACCTTAGGTAAGATTCACATAGTTAAACTTCTGCTCTTGATTGTCATAAATCTAAAGTTGTTTGCTTTCTGAACTTGTAAATATCGATGTTGGGACGCATGGCACTGAAACACACTTGGACCAACGCTTCTATTTTTTTGCAGAGGCCTTCTCGGCTCCAGTTTTTGTTGGTGGACCCGATAGAAACGGGTTTAATGTCAGCGTACGTAAAAACCTGGAGCAGGTGTTTGGAGAGGACAGGAAACTATGGCTCATTCCTGTTTTCACCAGGTGAGATTGCCGACAAGAGACAGAAAACAGAACATCATTGAGGTTTCCACTCGTACTCTGTACCAACTCAAAATATAGGGGGGTGTGAACAGATAGTTTGTGGGTAATATGAAGCTGAGTGCAGGATACAAAGTGGTTTTAAATGTACCCACATTGAAACTAATGAAGAAAATGTTGAGTGAGGAATTGGAATCTGGTAACGGGTCTTGAATCATTAACAAACCTTCATTTCCTTGTGTACCGTCTTGGGTCAGCCAAGGGAATGGCCACTACTTCCCCTTGAGGAGTCACAATTCTGAGTCTCGAAACCCCTTATTAGCTAATGAGGACATGTGGGATGAGTCAGACGATGGGTCAGAAGAAGGAAGCTTAGGTGAGTTGAATGTTTGTCATATTTGTTGTGCAATTTGTTAACAAACTGCATATCTTGACTTGGAAAAAATAACTTTAAAGAGTATTTTTTCAGTGAATGAGTCTGCCTATTAATCTAAATATATTAGATATGTCACAACTATTTCCTTTCTGTGTTGTTTAATCTTCACTGCTACTGTCTCATGGGCAACACATGCTTGCTATTTATCTTCCTGTGTGAAAATTATGTCTTGTGATCCACTTTTTTTTTTTACATCTTCTGTTCAGTCTGATAAATCATGGGATTGTCATCTTGACAGTTTTCCATGTTATCGGGGGAGGGGTGTGATCAAGTAATGGAAAAATGTGGTCATTCAGCATTTTCAGGCTGTCATCTGACCTCATTTAACACAGCATTGCTGATTCTGACAAGCGGAAGCAACCCAGATCACAATGCCCCCCCAAAAAAGACTTTATTTAGTTAGAACAGATAATGAGTCTTGCTTTTGGGTCAGGCAGTGTAATTCATCAAGCTTATGAAAACAATTAGCTAAAGTGGACTTTATAATACATCAACACAGCTAATCTGGACAGACTCTACATTTTCCATGACTCATCTATCCAAACGTTAAAGGGTCATATTGAACATTTTGAAACAGGTTTATATCTTTATATAAAGACATCTCTTTTCACATTGCATACATGGTTAGGACATGCCTGTAACTTTAGATAAAAACAACGTAGTAAGGGTTAATATGATTGAGTAGTCTCACTCTGTAGATATGCACATTATTAGTTCAAATATAATGTGGAGGCGTTCGTCTTGTCCAGAATATGTGCATTTTGCTTTTACCACTATATTCTGCTACCACCTGGTGGTCATATAAAACACACCATTAACTTTGAGCTACACCAGTTACATAAAAATCCCTGAAAATGTGATGATTTTGCACACTAAAATGTATTTTCTTTCATTCCAGTTGCAGACGTAGACCCCTCTGTCACCATAGAGATGGGGGAATAATTTCCACTGATAAAGATGTAGACTTGTAACACACTGTGGACCATGGAGGTAACTGCATTCCAAATCATGAGTATTTTGGGACACACCGAAGGGGCCAAAGGAGTTGATTACAACCTGAACATGGATGATTAATGCCAATCTTCCCCTGATGTTTTACAAAGAACTCGCTGGAAAACATGTGGCAGTATTGCTTCTCCTCCGTAGATGGAGAACGGCCTCAGTTTTTAGAGAAAGTATTGCCCCCCTTTTTTTTTATTATAGGTCATATCATAGTTGAGGGCATCAGCTTCTGTGGGATTGTTTGTAATGTTGCTGGAGAAATGGGAAGCTTCTCTTTGGTACTTTGCTTCTCAGTATGCCTCTGTTTCAGAGGTAGGCTGAGTTTACAGTGTGCAGGATTTAGTATTTTTTTCTAATTTAGGTAGGAATTTAAAATGATCATACACCCAAAATGCTTCAGAGCTCAATTGTGGTGACTCAGCTGTCTGGTTTGGTGGCTTTTCCCTTTTTTTTTTCTTATTGAACCCAAGAATATCTGAACACCTTACTTGACCTGCGCCTTACAGACATTTTCCTCTTTGTTGGTCAGTGTTTTCATCAGAATGTATCCCTTTTATCACCATGCCTGTCTAGACACTGTGCCAACACTTTGAGCACAAATGTATGCAAGAATCTATCCTTTTTGGAGCATTTTACCATATCTGTTGCAGTTTAAGTTGTATATCTACTGGATGAAATAGCACAGTAAGCTGAAAAACTCAGCAGTTTGCAGCTGAAACATACATTTAACATCACAGTTTCATGGCTAACTTGATCATTTTTGAGAAAAGTAATATCTTAAATTAGCTGGATATTACTCAATGTTTTTGGTTACTTTACTGCATTTTCTTTTAATCATTAATCAGGTTGTGCTTGAAAATGTGACATGCTACTGACAGTTTAAACTCTTCCTGTAACATCAGCAAACTATAGGAAGAGACACTAGTGGTGTTTTTGGGGGAGTAGCTATGTGAAAACAGCTTTTATCATGTATACAAACCCATGCCTGTGAGAGGGGATTTTCTCTCTGTGTGTTTATAAATGTACATATTTATAGCAGCTGATTCTCATCCACTGGCTGGTAGAGGACAGCGATCATCTGGAATATAATGCAATGATTTTTTCCCTCTAAATATCTATTTGTGTTTTATTTCTACATTTTCGTTACCATAGAAACAGTAATTATCAAGACTGTTCAAGGACTTCTCCATTGAGTCAGATTATTTCTTACTTCTAGATGAAAAGGTGAAACTTTCGGTTAACCTCATCATTATATGATCTGAACACCTTAATTCCCTTCACTGGGACCCTTTCTTTTCACAAGTTAGCCTAACAAAGCACTGCTTTTGACAGGGACATTTTTAAAAATGAAAACTCTTTTATTGGATATTGATGTTTTAAATTGTGTAAAAAAACATAAGCAAAAGGTGTGAATGTTGAATATTTCATAATCTTGTGTATTTATTGATATGCAGAATTGATTCCTTTGTGTACAATGTTCACCTGCTGGAGTAAATGACTGTTTAACCTTTTTGTCCCCCCAGTCAAAAATACTGACACTCATTTGCCGTTTTGTCTGTAAACAAATATAAATTCTTTATTGATCCATCAGTTGTTGTAACATGCTAAATAAATTTTCCATGTCCAACTGCAGTTTCTATTCTACAGTATGAGCATACACAGCAAATAATAAATAAACAATCACACTCATTATTATGTGACAGTTTAGGAACTTTGTAAATTAAGTAGCAGTATTTGGCACAACAAGAAGAATATTTAAATACAAGACAAATTATAATCCCAAAAATAACCCCAAGCATATTGCTGATTATGTTGTCCTTGGTTTAGTCTGTGCCAAAATACCTTTGTCCAAAGTGCGTTGGAGCCACTGGATGAACCTCTGTGGTCAAAATAGTGATGTCTGGAAACTCCTGGATTATAGATTTGGCTCCTAGAAGATATAAACAGTTATATTTAGAATGGTAAAAACTAATATTAACGTTTAGATTAAAAAGCAACATCAAATAAATGCTAAAAACAAGTGATTAATAATGAATGTCATAGTTAATAAACACTATTATAAACACTAGGGTGTTGTGTTTCAGGCAAGTTAAATAGTAATGATGAATTAAACTGAAAAACTTTATTAGTAAATGGTGTCTTGAGACATTCTGAGCTAAAAGCAAAACTATGTATAACTTATTTACCTTCAGCAATGATGTGTTTTCATCAAACCCTAACAGACACAGCTTCATTATGCATACCTGAAAGTTTCCAGCTGTCTTTTCTCAACCGTTTGGCTCGGTTTCAGCCATGCCAACAAAGTTTTTACTACAAGGTGAAATCATATCAAACTGAAGCTCAGGTAAGCTGCAGATCCATCATCATTTGCAGCTCCTTATAATACGTTATCATAGCCATTAAACACACTTAATATGATAGAAGGAAATACATTAAGAAGATAAGATCAGCCTTTCACTGCTACAGTAACATAAATGCAACATAATTAGCTAATTATCCTAAATGTGTGACAAGAGGATTAAACCCAATGAATTATTAGCACACTTTATAGCAACATACCTTTAAGATATAAATACATCTTGTGTTTAGCTTGATATTTTAACCTAGGACCTCTATGAGAATCGATGTGATTAAATTTGAAGTATTGAGCAGTGCATATTGCAATCTGACGCGTAAACTAAGGTATGCAGAGTAGGAGGTATGGCTCGTATACCATGAGGTGTGGAGAAAAGACTGAGAAGGATAATATGTCTGGGTTGGACTCCATGCTCTATCAGCACTCTCACCGCCTCTATAACAGTGTTCCCTGTACCTGTAGACACAGGAAAATGTAAGGTTAGGCCACATAGTTACCATTAAATACCTGCCATGTTATTTGGAGAAACGGTCACCACATATTAATTTACAGTCATATTTAGAACAAAGTGAGATTGTATTACTGTATTCTGCTTTTCTTATTAAAATACATCACCAAAGGTGCTGGGTTCAGGTCTGACGTATCTGATTATTTAAAGCCTGGACCATTTTATCAATTAAACCACATATGTTCCATCACTCTGACATTATAAAATGTGCTTTCAGCTAAGCTTTGTCACCATAACATTTTTGAGAAGTTACAGCTTTGTGACATTGAGAAACCAGGACTATTAAACTATTTTTGCTGGCCCTCATTATGTTATTCAGCAGCCTGGTGGCTATCGCCTAGACAGTGTATAATTTCCCTCCTGAGAGCTATAATTATCAGAGCAGTGTGAATGGGCCTGTATGATGTGGAAATGCAGACCTAGAGTTGAAGGTCAATTCAAGAGAGATTTATCAGAATGAATAAATACATAAAACTGTTTTTCCAATCAGCCTGTAAAGTGGAAAACTGGGTTCAACCCACTATAACTTACTTAGTATGGGATACATGAGCAGCACTTTTCTTCTATACACATCAGGGGGAAATTTGGCATAGTAGACCTTTGCTTTCTGCGTCTCCTCATCACTTTGGATGAGGATCTTTCCAATGCGGATGGAACGGCAGCAATCCCGGAGACCCTGCTCCATGGCCTCACCTGTGGGAGGACACATCGAGGACAACTTGGATTGAAAGGCTGTCCATTTTTGTTCATATTAATCGGTGTTTTTCATCAGTGGAGATTTTACCACAATCGTTCGGTGACTTGCATTTACCTCAATTAAAAACAGTAAAGCATACCCATTACTCGGACAGCATCCTTTTAGAAGCAATTATGTGAAACGGGCCTTCATTTTTTTTTTTATTTCTCACTGTTACAAAATGATAATACAGCGTTTATGCAATAGAAATGCATATAAATGTATTTCTATCCTAAATTCCCCCCATTTAACTGTAACTATTTGGTATTCAATTATTTCATTTTAGCCAACACATAACACTCGCATTACACGGATCCCCAACTATGGACCTCTTAAGTCAGTCTCCTGCAGGTTTTCAATGTTTCTCTGCTTTTGACTACTTGGTCATTAAGAGACTTGTGCAAAACCTAATAAGCTGTTAGAAAACCATTTTATTCTAACCAAATGTGCTGCGGCACATTGAAAAACTGCAGGGCATTGGCCTGAGAGATCTAGAGTTGTTGATCCCTGACCTAGTCAATAAAATAGATCATTATTAAGCCTTATTTTATGCAATTATGGAGCAAAAATAAACTTAGAAAGTGTCACTTACCACTTCTCATAATGCTAACTCCACAGTTTCCTCTTTCAAATTTAACACCATCATACTTGTACCCTGAAGGAAAATATATAGATATAAATTACATACATAAATAAAAAAACAGGAACAGTCTCAAAAAAATATCTGTTCAAACAAGTCTACTTAGTTGCATTTTATTGTTTACTAGAGAAGGAAACCCGTGTAAACCAGATCAGTTCTTTTCCAACTCTGATCATTGATTAAAGACAACACACTTGCCTGTTGGCGTGGTCACGGTGCACTCTGAGTAGGGAAGCTGATTCAAGCCCTCCTCAACTACTAGTCTGATCTGTTAATGACAAAAAAAACTATAGAATTCTGTACATGTGGACATTTATGACTGTATAATGTAGCAATATTGTTATCTTACCAATCGATCTGCACAAAAAACAAAATCTCCTCTGCTGGTTGTCCTGAAAACATCACCACGATTATATCAGTCTAGATTTCAGATTAATACTCAGTTCAATATTATTTACCCTGAAGTAACTTTAATCATCTTATGTCTTGTATTAACAGTATTACTTATATCATCTTACATAAGCTTCAATGGAGCTTCTTGCAGTGATGTGAGCACTCAAACCAAAGAATGCATTGTTACTGATATGTTATAACTTTTTTTTATATATATATAAAATTGTGACTTTTCCTTGAAATAAATTAGAATTTTCTGTCCACTCATTTTCTGGCATCAAATGCATGTAATTATAATAATTTACTTTAAAAGCCACACAATGTTGGATAGTTTCCACCTTAAACTAAATGTCCTGGATCACAAATAAAGTGCCATATCATTTTCTGGCCAATGTCAAGGACTGGGGACTCACTTGTCTCTGATAATTGTCTGTAATTCACGGATCTGGTCGTTCAGAGGAAGCAATTTCAGCTGAGATCCCACGTTGTCTTGGTTGACAGCTTGTGAGGAGGCATCGCTTGATTCAGAGTTTGTCACTATGGCGGGTACACTGTTACTGCTGTTTGCAAACCGTACTTGCTTCATTGGATGTTCCTGGCCACTGTTGACATTGTTGAGCTGCTGGTTGTGGCATGGCATCCTGAGTACGAGATAAAAGGATTCTGTGCTAAAGCTAGTTAGCGGTTCAACCCCAACCACCACACAACTACCCAAATGTCTGACTAAGAAGACAACGTGCTCTTCCTTTGGCTTCAACACTTGTATTCACGATTTACGAAGCAATTTTGTCAGACAACACCCGTTAAGACCGCATTAACAAAACACACTAAATTATGTGTCTACGCTCCGTTATAGACCATTTAGCAGCTATTCTTTGCCCAAAACGTGGCTGTCTCCTTGCTAACTGTTAACTCTATCCGTTCATGAAAGCCGGAAATGACGTAGCCGGTATGTTGACTAACCGCCGTTCTTCCTAGTCAACATGGCGGCGATGTTGCTATCACTAAAATGCGGCTTGCACCTTCAAAGACAAAAAGTATCACTACTCATTCGCCAAACAACTTCATATCACCTTTGGAATAAAAGTTACCTTGAAGACGGGACGAACCATATACACAAAAGTACTAACGTGGTGAGTGATAAGGCGGCTGGTCAAAGGGGACACTGTATCTTTGGACTGACAGTCAACACACAAGGACAGATACAAAAGTGCTTTTAACTTTTTGGGAGGTAAACTTATTTACGTTGTTTGGTAGGTTTTTGTGAATATTTTGAAAAATATTTCCCCTAATGCATTATTGTGAATTAACTGTCTAAAGTTACTGCTGAAGACTACATCTAGCTAGTCAGCTAATTTAATATAAATTGAGTTACATGAGTTAAAAAGTGGTGTTACGCCATTGACAGTCTCATCGGATGGTTATGCAACACACGCCCTTTTTTTGTTTTTAATTGTATGTGTAGTGAATGTGTCGTTGCTCAAGATAAAAACGTTTTCTTAAAAGCAGCCTGTAGGCAACGTGTGGGTCCCAGTCACGTGTCTTCAGCGCAAACTGGCAAGTTAGATAAGACATGATTGTCCCACCCTGGACAACAAACATTACTGCTAATGTTTATATCATGTCGTGGCAAAATACGATTATTAGTGATCGACAATTTGATCAATTTACTGATTCGGTCGTAACATTAGCGCATTCAGTTTCGAAATTACTTACACTTTCACTTTAAATATAGCGTATAGAGTTACTGCCCTAAATTGATGTCTTATGCTATACTACATTGAAATTAGTTTATTAAAAACATTTAATATTGTTTAGAAAAAAACAGTTTATCAATTTTTTCAGTTCATTATTGGACATACCTGGACTATTCAGCCAAAGGTTTTCCACATCTGGATTTTTATATATATATTTATTTAAATTCCCCAAAGCTTAGCAAATGATAGTAATGGCCTTGAGTGGACAGTCACTTTCAGTGCTTCATTCAGGGTCATTGCCCCTAAGTTGAGCCAGCATTGTCTTGGATGTGTGCTGAGGGTCATTGTCCTGTAGGAACATGGACCTTCTTAACACTTTGTGCGTTTTTCAATTTAAGATATCACCATGCGTACCTGGTATTCAGTAAACCCTTACCAAACTTCCAAGTTATGTTGTTGAGAAATATATAAAGCGTATGCTGCTGTGACCACCAGGAAATAGTAACTTCCTCTTTTGCTTTTTGCAAAGTTGGCTTCTAACAGAGCCCATGCAACTGGAGTACTGTGTTAAATCTAAATTTAAACTGTTTAAAAAACAAATAAAATCAAAGTCAACTTAAAAGTCAAGGAGTTTAACTGTATTGTTAAATTAAATTTAGAAACGAATTGAAAATATGTCAAATCCACTCGGTGTTTCTAAATTAAATTTGATATTACTCACTAACATTGAACTCACTGACCCACAGTTAGATTAGACTGATTTGATTTATGCTTTTTTTGCATTCATTTATTTATTAAAATCTTTTATTACAAGCATTTTTGCTATATTTTACCTCCTGGTTGTCTTCTTTCAACTCTGTTTTTATTGTGCACCATCTGATCTGCCTTTATGTTGTTACTTCATAAATCAGGTGGTATAGTATATTTCCAGAGGGCTCCTCATTTATGTTTATTACTTTTAGGTAAATTTATCAAACACTGTTATTTTAAAAAATCAAAGCAATAGGGTTAAGAGTAAGGAATAAGAATGGTGTTTGCTATGAATTTGTTTGTTAGAATTTGCTTTACTCTGTAAGGTGTAAATAAAATCTGACATTTTCCCCTTTTTATACACAATAGATTCAATAAAATCAAAATATTTGCATTGATGTTGTGTCATCAGGGTAAATTATTACATCCAGTTTTTGCCTACTCAATTCTCCAATAAAAATAAGTGTTTTTATTATTCTAACTACTACTGTTACCACAAAACAGGATATGATCACACGAAGTCCTGTGTGGCTGTCTTAAACCACCCACAATATTTCTTGCATTATCAGACACTCAGCTCCTGTAGGCGTGTTGGTAGTTCTCATCCTACAAATAGTGTGCTTAAGCAAAACTTTTGTTTTCTACTGACTCATAAAAGGTGATATGCAATCATAAGCTTTAAAATGATGTATGTTGTTCTGGATTTTACTAGAATGATTGATTTATTTTGTTGTTTAAACAGACTGTTGTAGTGCTAAAAATAAGCACATTTAAAATGTTAAAAGATGCTTCTCAGGTTGGTTTTAATAAAGTTTTACTGTATTATTTACACATTAAGTCAGGTCCATAAATATTGTGACATTGACTCTCATCTTTTGATCTCTATATATCATTACAATGGGTTTGAAATGTGCTTAAACAGCAGATTTTCAGTTTTAATTAGCAGAAAAATGGTGTAGAAATAAGAACTGTTTCTGTTTGTGCTTCCTGCATTTTAAAAGAGTAATGAGGTGTAGGCTATTCCCCTTACTGGAGTCTGGAGTTGTTTCCAGTTGTGATATTTGCATTTGGAATCGGTTGTTGTCAACTCCTTACATGAGAACTGTGCCTATCAGTGAAGCAAGCCATCATCAGGCTGAAAAATCAAACCAGACTTATCAGAGAGATAACAGCATTAAGTGTGTAAAAAATCAGCTATTTTAAATATTCTTAAATTTATCGATGATCTCGGCATCAACTAAAGATGCAGAAAATCCTCTTGGCAACAGTTAACAGATCCAAAGCAATCATGTGTTGACAGTCAGAAGAAGACTTCACCAGAGTGAATACAGAGGGTTCACCACAAGGTGTGAAAGCACAGGCGAACCTAAATAACAGAAAGCTCAGATAGGAGTTTGCCTAATAACATCTTTAAAAAAGCCTTTACAGTTCTGGAAAGAGAGATAAGACAAAAATGAACTTGTATCAGAGGGACAGGAAGATAAGAGTATGGAGGAGGAAAGATCTGCTTATGATCCAAAACATACCACCTGATCAGTTAGCCATGGTGTTAGTTTCATCATATGGGTTTGTATTGCTGTCAGTTTCCTTGTATTTATTGATAAAAGCAGCAGGATGTTTTTGGAAGTGTTTAGGGGAATACTATCTGCTCATATACAGTCAAATGCTTCAGCAGTCATTGAACATCGCCTCACAGGGCAAATACACAACGACCTAAAGCAACACAAGTTTTTTGTTTAGTTTTTTAAGGCAAATAAGTGAAATGTTATGCTATGGTCAAGTTGGTCACCTGACCTGAGTGATCATGCATCTCACTTGAAGGGAAAATGGCTCAGGAAGAAGCAGGAACTGAAAACAGCTGCTGATGAAACCCAGCGTATGGTGATGTCTCTGCCTGCCAGACTGTAATTACCTGCAAAGGATTTGCAACCAAGTATTCCAAAGTAAAAGTCTGATTTATGATGGTTTAGTCTGTCCATATTACTTGTGGTCCTTTAGGTGTAAAACACTAATAGAAACTTTAGCTATTCCTGCATCATTTGCCTGATGTGGATGTGAATACCCCTCAAATTAAAGCAGAAAGTCTGTAGTTTAAGCACATCTTTGCTTTTGTTTCAAACCTTCTGGTTTGATCAAACTCAAAAGATGAGTACAGTGTCGATCAACCTGACTGGAACTCTAGCACAACTCTTCATCTCCAAAAGCTTTATGAAGTGTTAACATCTGGAAATATTTCAGTGTTTTAACAACGTAAATTGGGGGAAAAAAATGGATTTAATGAAGGATCTCCTGTGTTTCAGTCACGCTTCCCTTCACACCTACGAACAGCCACATGGAGCGCAAACAAAACAGAAAACAGTCGTCAGATTTTAGAGGCAGCAAAGGTAAGTGGATTTAAATAGAAACTAAATGTTTGTTTTTAGGATTAATCAACAAAGAGCTGTTATAACTGGGGTATAATCTCCACAGCATTTGCAGGACACAGACAAACGGACATGTTGGCATGGGCATGCAGGTGGAGGTCTGAGCGCTGATCCAAAAAATGTGGTGAGTACCTCATGTCTTGCATTACTTGACAACTTTTTTCCATTGCTATCTTTGAAGATCCTTTTTATGTGCACAGCAATTATGAAACATTTGTAAATATTTATATTGGTAAATTTACTCCACACAGTGGTGACAGGGATTAATAATTTAACACTACCGTGTTGACTTTACCTTATGATTTTGACTCTATGGTATATTAAATGTGGCAAACGTGGTTCTGATGGTATCAGATCTTCACGTTGGACTTGTGAATAACTGGTAATCCTCCTAACTTTGACTGTGTTGTTGTTTAGACATTGCTTTGTATTTGTACTGATTTTTAGCTTGCATTTGATGTTTGACTACATCCTTTTTCCTTTTTAAAGAGACACCGATACATCACACACTCTCTTTTTTAAAGTTTGATATTTTAGGACTTTAGTTCACTTTGTTCAAAACTGTGAGGTAACAGAGTTTAAAAACATTAAAATTAATAAAATACTGCTTGCCTGATGCAGAGTCATCTAAGCATCAGAGAGGGCATCTCTGTGGTATTGTTATCTTTTTTTAAAGAAATCTTCATTTAAAAAATGATGCTTTTTATATCTTACATTAATACATATATATATATATATGTATATATGTATGTATATATATATATGTATATATATATATATATG
>JBAMIG010000007.1:20016641-20044144 GCA_037177335.1 Kiunga ballochi
ATATAATGTACACACTTCCATATTGCTTTATTTGACCTATTTCTTTCATCCACCTAGAGGCAGAAGGGAACCACTGTTGGCCACTGCAAAAGGGTTCTTTACCCCAAAGAGCCACTCGGGTTTTATGAGTTACCCTCACACCTTTCGATCAGAAACACACTAATAACACACTTGTGTGTGCTGCACAGCTACACAGCGCTCCTGGTGGTAAAGAGTTTGTCAAAACAAGCCACGTTTTTAGCATAAAAACGAATAATTGAAGGTAAAACAAAACCCTTCAGTCGGAGCCAAATTTGATGTTAATATCAGGGCAAACCCAAACAGCACTGGGAATCACAGTTTAATGTTTTTTTTTTTTTTTTTATCAGGATCAGCTCTGTTCTGTTCACACACTTTGATAAAAAACAGATTCATAACTGCGTTGTCCAGTTGCACATAAATGCAATAACAATACAGGTGGTTGTATGGTCCTAGAAAAAAAAAATCCCTTTTACTTTTATATTTGATTTTTTTTTTTTTTTGTTGCAGTTACTCAGCTTTAGATAAGGAATTAGAAAACATATAACCTCAATAGTAAATCCTCATTTTGAAAAGCTAATATTGCATATTGCATGAGCGATCATGTAAACATGACGCAAACTGCTTTGGATTGACATTCTGACTAGTAATCAATTAAGTGAGTAATTGTTTTACATTAATCTTGGAAAAGATTAGTAAAGACAATCAATACTTTTATTTATTTATTTTCTTTATATCCTTCAGATGAATTTGAAGGAGGAACCCGAAATTTCGTCTGATCGGTCAGAGCATCACTGCCTGACTCATGGATTATCACAACACGAATCATCATGTAGCAAATAAAAAAACCACTTAGTTATCTTGATCAATAACACACACTTTTCATGTGAAAGGTGATACACTTTTTCCTCTACTTTAATTCCACATGTCCAAATATGTCACAGCAGGATGTGACATACAAGTCTGTCCAAATGATGTCCGTGTTGTCAGCGGGCTTGTCATTCAGCGCACAGGCGAAAAACATGAGTAGCCTATTCATTATTCATGTCATTGCAGTTGCCCTGTTATGATACAGTCCTATTTGGAGTGGGCTACCTGATTTGCTCAGCGCGTCCGTCAAAGCAGTGCGTGGCCCTGCGTCGGTTGGCTGTGCGCGCTCATAGGTCGCGCCGCGAAAAATCGGAGGGGGAGCTGGCACAGTGCGCGCCTACGAGACTGCGCGTCGCAAGGAGGGGGAGAGGTCCAGCTGCAAAAGAAAAAAAAAGAAAGAGAGAGAGAGAGAGAGAAAGAGAGAAAGAGAGAGGGAGAGAGAAATACGCCGTGACAATGGCAACATCAAGCATCTCGTAAAAGGTAGATAAGAGGCGAGGGGGCGCCGCGAATCAGGAGTTTTGCGAGGCGACGGCCGCCGCTTGTCCCGAGAAAAGCGGGGATATTAGGACATGCTGGCTGCCCGATAGCGCGGTTCCTGGATTACCGATTCTTCCCTCACTGAAAATGGAGCGGCGGGGGAGAGGAGAGTCGCGCTGTCTCCATCACTGAGAGGCGCGTCCACCTGCTATCACTGGAGGCCCGGGCTGCTGCTGCTACTGGTGGCGGGGAGGGTGGGTCGGGGTGGGAGGGTGGGGTGGGGGGGAGGTGGACATGCAGGGGAAGTGTTTGCATTTCGGGGGAAAGACGCATCTCTGATTCTGCTGTCCAGAGCAGCCGAGAAAGGATCCCATTGCGACGGGGGAAAAAAAAGCGCAGTTTGGGCGCACACGCTCTGGAGGTAGGCAGTGAAATTGTTATTATGCTGCTCTTCAGCGTGCCGTGTGTCTCTGAATAGGGAGCGAGCTCTATTCGGTATGCACATGACAGCTCGATTCACACACACACACACACACACACGCGCGCGCGGGCGCACACAGGTTTGTGTTTCTCATTTTTCCTGTTTTGGTCCGATCGGACATTTATGTTCAGAGGAGGGGAGAGAGAGAGAGAGAACGCACCATGTATGCGGTGTAGTAGCAGCCCTACCTCCCTGGGACAACTCTCGTAGCCTACATTCATTCGTCTCTGCTCCATCGATTACCTATTCCCTGCGAAAAATACCCACACTTACTGAAAGCACAAGCTCTGATCCATCCGCTTTAGGCTCAGAAATGCAACACAAATACAGATGCCACGTGTGGTTGTTCACATTGAAGGCTGCTATGTTGCACTGTTTGCATGTTTTGGAGACCAACAGTGGCCTGGACGTCATTTTGAATCAACATTATGCATCCCAAGCAGTTGTGTCCCAATATGAATAAGGAATGATTAAAGGGGAATAATCCATAGTCCAAAGTAATGAATGATTCATGAATGGACTATTGAAACCTAATGGGATAACACATAATCTTACATCTAGGCCCCTTCACCGTGATATGGTGAATAAATGATTCATAAACGGTTTATAAGCACAAATTGTAAGAATTGGCCTGCATATCACCACAGCAGAGTGCACACAGGTGCACTTAGGCATGTGTGAATGCCTGCACTGTGGGGGTCACTAGATCAGTAGCTTAGTGTGTCTGTGCTCCCCTTTAAGGACGCCTCATGACAGATGTTTACTGGATGTCCCAGTCGGCCACACCGCCAGCCGCATTCTGAAAAATAATGAGCTCCTGCAGCCCTTAAGGTTGGCCCTGTGAAGGCGTTACTGAATAAAAGATGATTTAAATTGGATTGCATTTGAAACAAGCTAAAAAAAAAAGAAAATCTTTTTTTATTCTTTGCAAAGATGGAATTTTTTCCACATAAAAAAACTTTGTGATTTATTTATTTTTTTGCTACGGGCGAAGATGTGCACACACATAGTTACTGACCTGACACGACTGGCTTTGATGCAGCCTTTGTTGCCAGTTTGACAGCATGCTTTCTCGCTTTCCCTTCCTGCACTCTTTGGGTCCTGTTTAAAGTATTTGCTTTAGGAACGTATTATAATGTTAAACTGCAGGGGGAGGAAACCAGTGACAGCGTGTCTCTGCACTCCACTGTCCTCTCCTCTAATGCGAAGACAGCAGTGGAAAGCAGATAGAAGGCAATGCATTGATTGAGTCAAAGAAAACCCATAAGAGGGACAAATTGAGTTGACATGTTGATGTGGGTGTCATCATCATGTGTGAAGGCACAGCGTGCCGTTGAGCCTGAGGCTATGTGACTTTGGGAGGAGAGAGGGCCTCTTTGCTCCGGCAGGACGCTCTTGTTTTGAAGATCGGGATAATCCCTCTCTGTATGTGTCTTGGTTGTGTCTCCAAGCATGCCATGGAGATTTTTGTACACGCAGCACCTGGTCAGTTGCATTGCTTCCACCAAAAACTCCTTTTCTGTTCAGTTGAAATAGGGTGAGGAGCCCAATTACACATACACAGCTCTGTTTCCCTGTAGCAAGGGCAGCATTGGCAGGTTTTCCCGAAACGTGTTTAAAATGCTGTTGGAGTATTATGTTGCAGCAATAAGAAGCAGCTTGTGTACACAGGCTCTTATCTTTCCCTGTCCATGCGTGTTCGGTGGCTTCTCCTCGACTTCAGCCTCAGGCACATGTGTCAAGCCTCTGTGTCTCATATTATATAGTGTCAATTATACTCAGTGAGCTGATCCTCATCAGTTGTCTGTTTAAAAAGTGGGCACTATATTTATGTGATTGTGTTTTTCACACGCTGCTCTAAAGCAGAATGAAAGACACGCTGCTGTATTGTAAACAACTTGCTCTTAGATTAGTTATGCTACATGTTGTAACTTTAAGCAGGTGACATCTCATGAAGCGTACAGTAAGGGCTTTCCTTGACTCTGTGAAGGTGTGCTTTACATCTGGAATGCTGTATCACCACAAGCACCTTGACTCCTTGCAGTATAAATAAAAGCACACTGTGCCCACCAGGACACACTGAATTTGTTCTGCACACTGTGTTATGTGGAAGCCTCCTATGTCGACCCCAGCCCTGTGTTTGGGCTTTGACATGCTGGCTATGGGCCAGCAGAGGCAGTCTTTCTCTGTGCTGCTGCTTCTGCAGCCGCTGCTGGGTTCTGTAATTAAAGGCAGAGGTAAGTCCAGGGGAGAAGGCAGGGCTCTGATTGCTTTTCATGGCCGTGAGGAGGGAGCTGCAGCATGTCCTGAGGGACTGAGGCGCTGCTGAGCTCTTTGCTGCCTGCTTCTCTCTCGCAGACGGGAACTGTTCCAGGAAGACACACATTTTTTTCTGTTTGCATGCGCACACTTTTACATATACACTAAACACACACTCTAAAAGCGAGCACACACATTTACACACAGGAAAAGGAAAGGAAAAAATAACATCTGTAGCAGACTAGCAAACTGTGCTAAGAATGCACCCCTTTTAAAAAGATATGTGTCAGAATGAAATGTGCATTGCTGATGCAAAACTGTTACAGCAGAGTGATGTAATGAACTAAAAACAATGCAATCAGACACTGAGGACTCTGCCTTTTATTGGCTGCTCTTTGGGACTGACAAAGCAGCTGATTGGACTAAGAGTAGACGTGAGAAGACGTGAGCATGGAGCAGAGGCTGACCCCCTCCTCCACTTCTATAGCAGAAGCTGAACTGATGGGGGGCTTCTCTGCACTTTTAAGGCCAAGCAAACACAAACTTGTTCACTTACAGAATGTGGGTGGGCCCCAATGCCTTTATAGAAAAGTTTAGAAAAAATGGCCTTCTCCCTTTTTTTTTTTGAGTGGATTCATTCATGTGAGCTTGCTGGTTAAGAGGGCTCACACTATTCCCTGCCTTTCAGAGAGATTCCTGTGGAAGGTGGAAGGAGCATGTGGATTATAGGAGGTTTATAAAAGGATCCAGGGACAGAGAGGTATTTCCAAGGCCAAATCTGGCCTCGCTCCTGCATCGTGTCCATAAATGACTTCCACCAGGATAATTAAAGCAATGCATCAAGACTCCAACCATTAACAAATAAAAGTAAACTGGGGTCTATTAAAATACTTCCCCACATTGCCTGCTTGATCTCAATATGTAGGCTGGTGGCCACTGGGACCACGAGCAGGCAAGCTTGACGTTCATATCTCATTTTCTGCTTCCACATCAAACCCCCTTATATTGCAGGTGGATAGATAATGTGAAATTTTCCCAGATCTACTTGCACTCTCTCAGACCCCCTTGAATTTCAGCTCCTGGGATTCTTGAAACAGATAGCGAGGCCCAATGCTGGGCAATTTGAAAAGGAACTCAGAGATGGAGATTTAATGCAGCGGACACAGGTGCAGTGATGGGAATGGTGTGAATGCGGGACAGTCGCAACATGACTTGGAAAGGGAGGAAGCTATATGACAAGGCTGGATTTTAATTGGTTTCACACAGTGTGCTTCTATGTATTGTTCCCTTTCTAATGACACTCATAGTAGCAATGACGGCTGTTTTTTTCTCTCCTTTTTTTGTGATATAATAACATTTAATAGATTCCCCTTGTTTCATCTGAACATCTTTTTTTTTTGCCAAGTTGAAGCCAGAGCGGCTCCATACCCATGTAACAGCGGACAGACACGTTGTCAGGGTTCTGAATGCTGGAATAATAAGCCAGCTTTATTTGCCTTATTTTTAAATTTGGAGGTCAGGAAAAGAAAGTAGCGGTGGGATAAAATAGGGAGCTTTATGACGTGAATGGGTGCAAAACATTGTGGAAGAGGGAAACCAGAAGATGAGAGGAGGAGGGCTAGATGTGGTGGGAAGATTAGAGCTATAGTGCAGGACAAACAGGAGGGTGAAGGGATAGAAAAAAGGAAGAGACTGTTATTGTTGGAGGTGGGGGGGTTGTTCAGGGTGCGTCCTACCAGTACAGTCAGTTGGAGCAAGCAAACGGTCATAAGGGAGACAGCGTTGCTCCTAATGGGAGGGAAGCTTGCTGTGCCCTGGATGTTTCCCTGCACCTTTCATTTTCTAAATGCTGTTTTGTCTGTTCACCACTTAACAAGCCACCAGTGCCTCAGAAAGGAACCACGCTTTATTTGCTGCTGTACATAATTACCAGCCATTCAAGAGAGGCTTGTTTTCCTCTCCAAACGTTGTTGGGAATTTATGTACAATAAGAGACAGGCTTTATTTTTGCTGGGTATCCTTTTGCATTTGAGGCTGTAAAATCGATGTGACTGTGGGCATCCAGTCAAAGATCTGTTGTGATTCAGTCCTCTTTAATTGCGCAGATGTTTTGTGGAGACGCCGCCATTTGTGCCCTTTTCAAACACGAGTGATAATTGAATCCAATGACTGTTTCGTCAGAAGTCGCGGCTGATGCAGAGAGCAAAAGTGACAAAAGCCCGTTCGGTGGATGCAGCAGCTTTTCTGTGACGGGAGCGCTTCACTGTTTATTTACCACAGCATCGCTGCAGGCAAAACATAATCCATGCGCAGCACATCTTAGCAGAAGTCAAATGTTTTGGAATATCCTGAGACAGAGAATCTGAATTGCGTTGCATACATGAATTTCAAGTTGGATCTGACCCTGATCAGTTGGATGATGTTGCTGATGATACAACAGCATGACTTCTATTCCACTATGGGTAATAATTATAATCATTCACAGTTAGTGGTCCTTGTCATGGGAGTGGAGCACAATGGAAATAATAATTAGGACTTCTCGTTTCAGATGCATCACAGGAGAGTGTATGAAGTGTGCGGCGTGGCTGCCTGACTTCTAGGATGTACAGCTGTGTGTATACTCACTGTTTTCCCAGTGTGTGTCAGCTCCAGCAAGCCTCAGTGAGATTTTCTGCTAGCTCTGAGTTTTCCTCAGCTTTGTGACTCCTGTTATTTTCTCACATGCAACACACTTTCCCACAAACACACACATACTGTATATTTTACATTATGACAGTGACCCAGTCACTGCTGTCATAAACAAGTAGCTAATTGTAGCATGAAGAGTCTTGAAGGGCCAGGATGTGGGCCTGACATTTATTCTCGGCTCACCCTTGACAGCAACATTCTGTGACACGCCGGAGCTCTGTCTTGTGCAAAAAGACATTTTTCAACTCACTATCTCTCACTGCTCCTCTAACCCATTTCCCCTAGTCATCATTCAGCGACACTGTCAGAATACAGCCCACATATATCACAGCTGAGCCTGTAAAATGCTCTCCACATGGAGTCAAATATGCACCTCGGTATAGCCGTGGCTGATAAAAGAGCTAATTTATCATTTAGTCACGCAAAGCCTTATAGAGTCTCGGTAATGTCTGGCCAGTTGCTGAGGTTCACCATCTTCCGATTTGCTGAGTAATTGCCAGGCTTTATGTGTGACACTTGTAACAACTTTAAATGTGTTTATTTTGGATTAAGTAATCGGTTTATGTTTCATTTAGTCCAAGTCCTGCCTTGAATTTGAGATATTTTGACCTTTTCTGACCAACTTTGTGTTAATGCTTAGTTTTTAAGTAATATTGTTGTAAGCTCATCTTAAATTATAAAGTAAAATAGAAATTAAATTTGGCTGAATTGTCTTGAATTAAGGATGTTTATGGAGCTCAGGAAGGAAAAATGAACCTGCAACTTTTTAAGTGTTAATATTTGAAGAAGACAAAGAGAGAACCTACGCAATGTTCGGAGCTGTGCTGGGACTTATTTGGTTCTCGTTTTCCTCTGCAACAGGTTTAGGATTTGTCCTTGTATAAAAAAGAGTTACGAGGTATTTGTTTATTTGACGTCACAGCAACTCGTCTTTCTCTCCGGATGTTTTCTGCATTGCAAAAGATGGAGATGTGCACCTTTTGGACAACAGGTTGAACATGAGATTAAAAAAAACAAGTGTTTTAAAGACAGTGAGGTAAAAATGGAAACATTTGTGGTGATTGGTTATTAAAATTCATGTCCACCGTAGGACATGAAGCGGAACAAGTGGAATCTGCTGACATAGTTGTTGATGTATTATGGCTTAAAATGGATGCTTTACTCTTTGTAGATTTATTAACATCCAATCTTGTATCTTAACTTTTAGAGAATAAAGAATAAAACCAACATTACCACAAAAAATCAGGGTGCATTCACACCAGTATTTTGGATTTATTTCTTTACTGGGATTGTCTGTTTGTTTGGGGTTTTGTGAATGCGTGAACTGATTCAGATTTGAATCAATAATCAGATATCGAGTCACAAACCCGGTCTCGGCTTGCTTCAAGGACAGGAAGCGGGCTGTATAACAAAGCGACATTGTGAGTTCAGAGCATGGCATTGTGGGTAAACGAATAAGCTCATATGGGATGGTAGGTGAATCTGGATGGCTCAAAGTGAGAAGTGAATGAATTCAGGAAAAGTTTAGAAATATGGAAACGGAAGTATTTCTTTTTTACCATTAGATGAACTAAATTTCTTCTTTTTTGTGTCTTTATTTCTTATTCAGTAATTCTCTGTGCAGCCCACCTCTGGTGTGGAGAGAAACGTTATTTAAAAGATCTGATTTATTTGAGAGTTGCAGCATGGTTGCATTCTCAGACTGGCGACCTGTCCAGAGTGCACCCTGCCTCTTGCCTACTAATAGCAAGATTCAATGAATGAATGAATGAATGAATGAATGAATGAATGAATGAATGAATGAATTCTCAGTTCTGGAAGAATTTTGCAAACTCCTAAACTGAATCGAGTCCCAAGTCAGACTGAATCTAGTGGTCCGTCCAGGTTTGAAAGCACATGTTGAGGTTTGAAAAAGCAGGGGGCTGATTACGGCTGCTTTATGATGCATATATGACAAAAACTAACATAAAATTAACATAAAATAAAATAAAATAAAATAAATGACTGGGATAATGACTGTTCACAATTCATTTGTAAAACTGTGAACCCTGCAGGTGTGAAAGCCCCAACAGGTGTGCTGTATAATAAAAAAATGAATGATGCTTCTTAGCAAGTTGTTAGGTGCATCCTGTTATAATAGCTTTTTTTTTATCTGAATTGAGTAATAGCTAATATCATTGTTCCTTGGGATCTTGTGAGGGCTCTTGTTCTTGAATAATAAGCTACAAGAAGCAGTAATATTGCAAAGTGACCAGCGACACTGCACTGAATGCTAAATATTGTTTAGCCTAGGTTTGTATGTGGCTTCGAATTTATTCTAGAGAAGAGAAAGCACCAGGTTATGTGACACTTTGAAATTTTCTTCTATAATACTGCTTCTCTGACTTCAAGGAAAAATAATAATGTACATTGTTAATTAATGAAAGACCATAGCGCCAATATATGGAAACTCTAAATATCAGCTCTGAAAAAATGAGATTGAATGAATGAACATGGACGCCGCACATTTAGTAAGTTAACGTTTATTTCTTGAATCATTTGACATTGGTATGCAAATACTGTATCTTTCTAAGCTGATCCACAATGTTGCATCCCCTCAAGGGCATCTTGGAAGGAGAGGCTAATAGGTTAGCAACGTACACTGAGCTTAAAGCAAGAGAATTCAATAATATGAAGGTGGAGCGTGTTTATGTCAGAAGCCACTGTGCACCATGCTGGAATGGGCTTGCAGCTGGATATCAACAGGTTCTGTACACATTATTGTGGTAGTTTTAATTCTGATCAATGCACGCTCTTAGATGGATCAATATGTTGTTAATTCAAATAATTAAAGCTACAGAGACAGCATGAGTTTACAGTGGTAAATGCATGCATCGTCTCATTCTTATCATACTCAGGGTGCTATCCTAAGTGCCACATTCACAACTGATGTTGCAAAAACTAAGCAGATTTAAAGACTTGATATCTATCAGATAAAATTCAGTAAGAATTTATTCATTTAAACTAAATATTGAAGTTAAACCTATAGGTTAAATCTAAAAGCATTTAGTCCTTCTATGAATCTACCAAACTCGTGTTATATCATCACATTAATGAAAACTCCTCACTCTCTCATGCTTAGTGATAAACCTTGCCACGGTTTTCCACCTTTTTTTCCTTGTGCCTGATAAAGCTGTAACAGAAAGTCTCAGGAAAAGTTCAAGCCCATCTTCAGACTGGTCTCAATGTCTTATAAAATATTCAGCTGGAGTTTAAAAGGCAGGATGCAAACTTTCAGTCAGCAGGGTAACATTTGTTTTACATTTGAATTAGATCCCAGTGTTAGCATGTGAGCGCTATGATGGACTGGTGTCCTGTCCAGGGTGTACCCCGCCTCTCGCCTGTTGGCTGCTGAGATAGGCTCGAGCCCCCCCGCGACCCCGTTAGGGACGAAGCGGTAGATAATGGATGGATGGATGTTAGCATGTGGCTGCTTGTAGCCCTTGTTGATGATAAAGAAATACACACTTTGCTTGGATCAGCTGTCTGATAACACAACCTAGCAGGATTTCTGATAACAGAATCCTACAGTAAATGTGTCATTATCAGGTGTTGATCTATGTGACATGAAAACATCCTTCTTTTCTTTTTTTCTGTCCTAAAAAACAAAACCAAACATTTCCCTTTTATATTCAAATGAAGCTATGTGCAACCTACTCCTTTGATATCTGTGTCTGAGGTATATGTACATGCGTGTGCACGAGTGCACCTTTTTGCCTTTTGTGTGCACTATTTGGGATTTGCTTGTGGTTTATTTATGCAGGTAATTCCATTGAGAGAGAGACTCTTTGTAAAGCTAGAGCTAGCCATAGGATCTAATAGGTTTAAAAACAGCTATCAAAGATGTATGCTGCTGCAGTGTTTTGGCTCAAGTGATGAGGCCTCTGGAGAGGTGGTGTATCTATGTGCATTGTGCAGAAACTATTTGCTGCATGGTGCTTGTGTGTGTGTGTGTGTGTGTGTGTGTGTGCATATATGCATAAGAATGATCTTTTCTAGCGGTTGCCTTTGCTTCCAGAAGCTCTCCGTGTCAACCGTTAATCCCTCGCTACTCAGTCTATCTGGACTTAGTGACCTGACAGAAAATTAGCAGTAACAAACACTGTGGCATACAGTCTGTGTCTCTTTCTTATGCTTTTACAAATCTGCCCACAACTATTGAGACTCCACTCTGAATGCAGTGACAGTCTGCCAAGCATTTGGAAACAGGGATGTGTTTGCACGCACATGCACAAGCTTTTACGGCCCCCTGAGCCTCTTTGTGAGCATGGAAGTTTGTTTTTGTGTATGCATGAGCTGGTCTGTGCTCATATTGTAATAGAATGATTTTTTTTCCCCTCCTCAACTTAATATTCAGTATAAAATGCAAACAAGTGAACACGGTTATTTGGATAACACCGAGTGCCCAGAAGGAACACATGTTCAGAGCACAAAAGCTGTATTGTTGAGAGAAAAGCAAGAAAAAAGAAACACTAAAATTGTTACAATTTACACTTTGACTTCATCTCTTGGGGCTTTATGAAATGTTAATTTAAGTTCCCATTATAAAAATGTATTTAAGTGAGACTAAGAATTAATTCCATTAATCTCAGCGGCAGCTGGGGCTTCTGCATCCGTCGAGACAGTTTTCTGCTCCCTCCAGAGACCTGTGGGCTTTCCCATCACTTTTAAAATCAATTACCTTTCTACCTCCCTCACCACTCCAACTCTCTCTAAGCACTCTTGTCATATTCTTCATTAGGAAACCCACCACTTCACCTATAGCTAACAATGACCACCTTAACCCGAACTCTGTGTAATTTTAAGTGTTCACTCAGCATCTCTGTCTGAATTATTAACATGTCACACATGGTGGTGTACAGGTACAGGCTTTTTTTTCAGAGCACATAGCCTCAGATATAAATAGGAAGGCAATCTGTGGCTTGGTTAGACCTGTTAGTCCTACGTGACACAGAAGCCACAACAAAGGCATTTCTGTACTGCTGCTAAGGAGCAGCTACAGCCCTTGGGAGAGATCATGTTATACTCTTGTGTGCGCCATCTCACAAACATCTCACTGCACTAACTGAGGGGAATAAGCATGGATAGGTTTGACGGCTGCTTCCTATTTTAGTTGTCGGCAGGTAGGCGGATGAGTTGAACTGTGGAGGATCTCTGTGCTGCGAAGTCTTCGTCTAATTAGTTTGTCTAATTATGTCTTTGTGCTGGAAATTTCTCAAATTAGTGGTATCGTGCAGAATGTGAGCGTGCTCATTATGGTTGTCATGAGAATTGTTGCGGCTCTTGGAGAAGAGAAAGGAAGAGGAGATGGAACGAAGGGCTATCGCTGGACCCGAAACCTCTCAGACAGTCTAAAAAAAAACCCCTTAGCAATACAAACACCACAAAATGGACAGCGCAGTGCCCAGATTCATCCCACAAATTCATTGGGAAGATGCTACTTTTGCCAGTGAAACACCCTGTTCCCTCTCTTTGCAGGGGCTGCAGCTATTTCTGGAAGACCACAGAAAAAGGCATCCTTTGATTTACCTTTGTGTGTCAGCTCTAAGAGTGTCACAGCATCTGGGATGTAGGTGTCTCACATGGAGGCACTTTTAGGCTCCATGCAAGCTGCGACAGAATCATTCTTATTCACAAGGCCAAAAATACTGCTGTTTCATCAGAGCTGACATCATCTTCGTCCGCTTGCAATGATGCTGCTGCAGATCAGAAACTAATACTGATGAAGAGGGCAAATGAGAAGGGAAGTAGAGCAGTAATGGGTAGAGTCCAGTTTGTTTTGTCTCAGAAATCTCAAAACTTTGGGTAAAACCCGTCATGTTCTTTTGGTTTTTTCAGTTCGTAAAACAGTTTTATGAATAAAGTGGATTGGATTTTATTTAGGTTTAGGCACCATTAGCCTGTTTGATTCAAATATATTCACTCAAACATTACCGCTTATTTAAAACAAAAGGACATAAAAGATGCTTGTCGTGTTGGGTACATTTCAGAATAGCGTCTTTGTATTTTTGATATGAGAAATAAAACACGGCTACCTGAAGAAGCCGGGAGAAGAGATCAAAACAACTGATCTTTGAGTTGTCTGATCTAATTTCTTTTTATTTATCTCCGGCTTCATATTGCTATTTCGGATTATTTTCTGCCTTTTAGTCTTGTAAAAAAAAGGTCGATCTAGACATACACGGTTTTCCATCAGTCTGGTAAGAACTGAATGTGTTTGAAAGGATGTTTGAATTACATCCTTGGTGCTTTTCTGTACCAATTTGGGAGAAAATGGTAACTTTAAAGGAATAACAGTTCCACAGGGCGCCCTCATCTAACATAGCACCCTCAATTTAAGTAAAAAAAAAAAAAGGCTTCCCCTAAATCAATAACAACTATATTTTTATACAGTGCACTTGAACACTCTAGTATAACTCTTTTTAGTAAATATAAGCTTGCAGACACCTGATTCCATCCCCTGCTATGCTTTGCACGACCGCTTTGCAGAATACCAGTGTTATTGTGATATGACAAGTTGTTTTGAGAAAATTGTGACCACAGGGACTCTATTATTTAAACCTGACTTTACAACTGAATGGCACATATTGCAAATATTAGACATGCCTACACCTCTTCAGGTTTGCTTTAATCAAGTTTGAGGAATGTTAATGGATGAAATGATCAGTGTCTGAATCCCTGGATGCTGTTGCAGAAACAGCCTGTTGCAGCCTGTAAGCTTTAGCTTCTCATATCTGAAAAAGACTAAAAATAAAGAGGGTATAAAAAGCTTAGAACAAAATGAAATGAGTAATTTGGTCCTCTTTGGTTCTACCGCACCACTGTTTGAACATTTAAAGTATAAACCCGACAAGACCAGAGTGAACAGTGTGTCGTATCGTGTAGCTCTGGTTCTCCCAGTGACCCAGTAAAGACTGGCAAACAGGATCACCTCCATGGCTTCCCCCATTTTCCCCCTCCTCTCTTCTCCTCCCCAGTCTGTTTCTTACATCCCTCCTTCCCTCTTCTCTCCTTCTCCTTCCCCCACTCCTGGTCCTACAGTAATTGGTATTCCGAGTGGCAGCTGGGATCCATACAAACATAGCAGACAGAGGGAGAGAGTGAGTGAGGCTGTGTGTGTGTGTGTGTGAAAGAGAGAGGGAGAGAAAGACATGGAGGCAGAGAGAAAGAGAAAGCCAGCAAGTCAATACGCTGGTTCATTAGAGCACTGAGTCACAGTGGCCGCTGCCTCGTTTGTTTGTGTTTGTCCAATACTCTGTCTTAAGCCGAGCCCACCGCCTCTGTCTGCTCACACTGGCAAACCTGACAGCAAGACACCCCAGGCTGACTGGTAGTCTGTGATATGTTTTTTTTTCCTTGCTATTTGGACATGCAGGCTTATGAAACAATTAAAAAAATCAATCGCCCTGAATTAAGAAGAAACCTTTCTAATGATTCTCACCAGGTCGGAGTTCATGGTTATGCTATGGTCAGTATAAAGGCTATGATATGTATTTACCCGCCTGTTATTTCATAATGATGCTAAGATTCATTCATTTTTCCCAAGTCAGAGTGTTAGTAGAACACAGTGTCCTTGCCTGGATTATGAGGTGTTTATGAGGGAAGCAGCAAAAAAAAAAAAAACCCTCAAAAAACAAAACTATCATTTCTGATTACGACTGCAGATGTAAAGAGGGCAGGCCGGCTCTTTGAAATGGGATTTAGAGATGAGAAAACAAGAGAGGCTCCATTAGGAAACAAAAAATAGGAATCTGCTGTTATTGAAAATTTCAAAGTGGATGTTCCTAAAAAAAAAACAAAAAAACAATAAGACTGAGGAGTGTTTTCTGGTCATGGCGAGCTGAAAGCAGCCCACTTGTCAGGATATTGAAAGAGAGACAGAGTTGGGTTAAGAAAAAGGGCTGAAATGACCTGCTCCTCTTTTCAAGGCTTGTTTATTTTGGAAGAAACCTTAATATGTCAGTGGTTGTGTGGTGGTCAGGCTCCTAAGGCCCTTATGGTGCACAGTGACCTCTCATTACCGCTGCTTGAGGGAGCGTGAAACGGAGGAGATCACTCCAAAGGGCAGCTGTATAGATGCACCTAACCTTTTAAATCATCGGAATACGTCAACCATACAAATAACTCATTAACCTTATCCATTTAAATGGAAAGCTCCTACTTTTGTCCTGCGCCCCTTCTTCTCTCAAATATTTGAATTGTTTAATTGGCCAGTACCCATAATGCAAATGGAAAGGCCTTTTGTAAAGTGCTACGGCCAAGGAAGCCAAGAGATAAGGATTTGGCTTCTACACCCAACGATGCTGGGTTAGAATTTGGGGGAAGGGAGTAGTAAAATGAAGGAGGTGAAAGCATGTTAGCACGTGTTGTTTGGGAAGTGGCCTCCTGCTCTGTCCAGCACAGGAGGGCATTGATTGGAGAAGTTCAATAGCTCAGGCCTTTTAATCACCTCGCTCAGAGGCTGCATTGTCCCACAAGCTCGAAGAATAAGCGCTGCTAATACTCCTGTGCATAAACACACAGCCACTGGCTCCCAGCCCTTCACAGACCTGCACATGCTCTGATCAATAGGCCTGATTACCAACAGGGAGGCCTTGGCCACAGAAAATGGAGTCCTTTTCCTCCCTAAACATTTTGCCATCATTTAAGCACATTTGTGTAAAGTTTTAAGACGACCTGACCAACAAAACAAGCTAATTTTGTTTCCAAATATTTAGCCTATCTTCATTACGGCGTGCATTTAGCGCGACGGCTTCCGTTATGTGCATACGTGTTTGTTTCAGGCATGCAAGCGTTTTACACATCTTAGCTTGTTTATGTGAAAACTGGACCATTGCATAACGATGCCTCTCTGCATCCCAGACAGGGGAGGAGATTCTGAGGTGGCCGATCCATGTGTGAAAATATGATCTCATAGTCTCTGAATCACTCGTTTATAATGTGAGCTTGATGAATCCTAGAATATGCCTGTTCACTCAGGAAGCGTGTTGTTGGAAAACCAACTCGTTAAATGTATTTCGGTATTCGGATGACCTCATTTATTGAACACAATGCTAAATGTGGACCTGAACAGAAACCTCAGATCATAATTGTTTATTCTCTTCTATTATATACATATAAATGTTTACAGTCATTTTCTATTGATCACATTTAATCTTTAAAGATCAGAGTTCATCAGTGACTTTATGCTTTAGTAGTTTTATTTGTTTGATTTAATTGATGCGGATCAACTCAGAAAGAGATGAGTTATGAATTCTTTTTGATCAAAGAAGGTTTTGATTTATTTTTTAATGTAAGTATTATTCTATCTAATCATTGGTTTAATTATTTAAATGAGGTTGTTTTTTTTTACATTTTAAAAAAATTTATGCTATATTGATTGTTTGTTTCACCAAAGAATGAAACACTTTAAATAACATCTTAAAAGCGGTTTTGACAATACTGTTTAAGAAATGATCATTTTATGCTATTTCCTGCTTCAGTTAGGTTAGACTTGTTGCCACTGAACCCTGCAGGACTTTCTAAAGACCAAGTGGGGACTTTTCTTTGCATGACTTTATTTATAGAACATTATGTTCCCAAAAACAGGCTATAATATTCTGCTAGCTGTTGTAAGTTTGTCTAAAAATATCTTAGGTGCTATCATTTAGTGAGAACTAGGAGAAAAGCATCTTCCCTTTCAGTGGGAAGAAACTTGTTGCTGGTCAGCTTAGCGGCGTTGTTGCTGTGGCCTTACTAGCCACCAGCGCTAATAGGATGTTTTCTGTTGTGGGGAATTGTGCGTCTTATTCATTAAATCCCGACTCCAACACTGCAGAAAGACTTTATCACAGGTACTATTACAGTTAGAGGAGGGTAAACAATAAATAAGCACGGGACATGCTGAGCTCGGGGTCAGGAGAAGCAGGGAGAGACTGAAACCTTTCACTAGCATAAGCTAATCATACATTAGGTCAAAGTCAACAGACGCTAAATAACATTGTGTATTTGAGATTATAAGAAAAACAAGTCCAATCACTTCCTGCTGATCTAAATAATGGACTACCTGAACCAACAAGCAGACAACAGACCGTGCAGAAACAGAGTCTGTATTAACGTGAATAATCATCGGAGGAATTTCAGGGGGATGCCCTGAAACGACACCAGTATGTCACAGCCCCCTTAAGGACCATGATGGAGATGTTTCTGTTATTATGCCGTTTAATTTGAACTGCTGCACCTTGAGGTAAACCTGGGCGTCGGATGGCACATGCATCTCCTCTTAGTCTAGGATTAAGTGCTGTTCTGACCCAGTTGTGAGGAAATGCATTTAGGCTCGGGCCTACACATCTAGCTTCTAAATATGGCTTTTCTCTCACTCTGGGTTTCACTCTATCTCCATCTCCTCTCCCTCAATCTGTCTCCTTGCCTTCTTGGCTGTCATATCCCTTTATACTGTTTAGAAATGCTGTACATTGTGTTACAGGGTTGCGACTGATAGCCTGCCAATTTCAGCTGTGGCACATCAGAGAGGCCAATCCCCCACCACCCCCCCACCCCCCCACACCCCCAAAACAGAGAGAGACACATTAAAGCCGTGACAGTGTGCTCCTTTTACTGCTCTCACTGATTCCACATTGCCTGATTAAGTGTTTCACAAGAAAGCTGTTTTTTTTTCATGTATTATTGAGGAAGAGCTCTGAACACACAGTGGCCAGAAAGCTGCAGCACGGAGCATATCGATGCAGGGAAAAACCCAAACTCCCTCCTGGTGTGGTTTGTTTTGCAGACATGCTGCAGCCTCACGAGTAATAGGCGAGATTTTATTGTTCTTTTTCATCAGAGGTTTTGAGACCATTTATATTTCAATCTGCGCAGCCTATCAATAAGCCTCTAAGCCGGGTTTCAGAAACTAATAACATCAGTGACTTTAAAAGGGAAAACAAATATCAAAGAAAGGTGGAGTATTAGCTGCCAGAGATGGTGGGTGAATATCAAGATTTGCAGATGGTTTGAAGGGCAGAGTGTTTTCTTTCCTGACCTACGTCTTCATTATTACCCTAAAAAACACACACAAACACACTGCATGCATATTGTGACTAAAACCCTTCTCCTGTCTTGTCTCACTGGCTTTTTTCCACCCCTCTGCCCTTCCTCTTCCTTTTCCCATTCCCATTCCCTCACTCTCCCCATTTCTCTCCATGCATCTTCTTTCTTCTCCTTCTGTCCTCTGCCACCTCCCCCCTCCCACCCCGTCTGCCCCTGTCCTTTGGTTTTGAAGCCAAGTAAAGGAGTCGCCTTCTGAAGCAACGGGGAAATAATTTGTGGCTCTGAGAACAAAAGGGAAATCTTTGCTGTGAGAGTAATAAAATGGATTTTGTGATGTGGATGAAAACTGCCCTCATATTATTGTAGTTTAGAAAGACAAAACACAGATAAAATAGCGCAAAGAAAGGACGAAATAACAGCGGGGTGATCTCTGACAGATGAACTGTATCTTTCTCTTACAGGATCACGATGATCACATTTATCAAGGCAGTTTTAAAAACTGTTATGTGCAATCTGTTATGTTCACATATTGTGTGGAAACCCCTTAAAGCTCTCTAGAGACCTCCATGTTCATTTATTGAGCTGTTATCAATAAGCCGCCTTTGTCTCGGCCCTGGAGACTGGACAAATTAGCAGGACATGTATTGTGTTCAAAATAAAAGAGTTGGAGAGCCAAAGATGTTGTGGTTTGCTTTCTTCCCTTTTTGATGTCTCAGACAGTGTAAAATGTCTCACGGGTCTTAGCTTTCATAGTATTTTTTATCCAGTCACAAGCAAATAGCGTTCCAGCGCAGCGACAAACCTTTTTTATGCCGTTCTTTGAAGTTGCTTGTGAAACAAATAAAGTTTTTGTTGAGATGAATGTGCTTTGCTATAGCATCTTATTCCCACAGAAGCTTTATCTTTAACATACTGAATAGGTTTGGGACTTTTATATTATTAGATCATCCAATATATATATATATATATATATATATATATATATATTACTTGGTGGCTTTACTTTTTGAACAGAGTGCAAAATAACAATAATGTAGATGATTTATTGTAACAATCAGCCTTCCAACAACAAATCTTTGCAAGGTGTGAAGATATAATTAACCCTCCGACCTGCTCGCGTGTGACACCCTCTGCTGTTCAGGACATTTTTAACACATAACCTGCTTTGACATCCTGCAGCCTCTGATATTCAGTGGCATTCATTTGGACTTGAGCTTTGAACAGTTGTAAGTGTGGGCCGGATATGTCCACCATCTGGGAACCCAGCATGCTAAATGCTCAGGTGCTAACCTTGTCTGATGTCTGGTGCAAGGCAGGTAATGAGGCATGCAAAGTTAGAGCTGAGCTTTTTATCTTGGAAAATGGTAAAAGAGTGGTCAGCGAGTGATTCATTAGGTCTATAGATAATGTTTTTCATTTGTACAGAGAAATATAATTTGATGGAGGTTTGTGTTTAGCATGCAGTTAGCTAGCTGTTTTCATTCACAATTTATCAGCTTGGTGTTTGGGAGTAGGTTTTTATTGAACATCTGCAACACATATTAGCTTCTTTAGCTGTTTGCTAGCACATTCAAGCAGAGGTGTAAGAATTGTTTGTGGAAAATGATATGTGATCAGTGGTGAAGCAGGGGAGTGGTGCACTTATAAAAGCAGGGCTTTTTTTAGATTAAATGTTGAATACATATTTAAAGTGGATGTTGATCCACAGACTGTATTTATTTCTTCTTTATGCATTTAAGTGATGTCTCAAGAATGGGTTTATGATAATCATACTATAAGTTATCTTCCAAGTTGCACATTTTTAATTAAAAATGTCATAATCATATTATAATAATAATAATAGCTATCAGTGTTGTGGCTTTTATGTTTGTTACAGAAATATTACAGCATAGCCTGCTATGTTGGAAAAGATTGATTTTAAAAACCAAATTTGCAGACCACACACTGAGTCAATGTACAGAGGTGATTAATGATATCTCCCACAACAGTGTGGCTCCCTGCACATACACTAAATTCATACATCATTATGAAACAATCAGCAAATGCTTATCAGAATACTATGTGCAGCTAACTCCAGACCACAGACAAGCTGGATACACTGTGATCTTTGAAGCTGCAGCAGCGGGTAGTCCTGCATCCTTCTGCAACTTCCTTCCCTGTCAACATGACTATTCGATCAAGGCATGGTAGGGGATGACCCCAGTTTCATCTCTGCTAGCTCCTGCAGTCACAGAGTTAGTCATCAGCATATTCTTTACAACAGCAGGATCATTTCCCAGCTTTAAAACCCTCATTGTGTTAGAACTGACATGGTTTCTGTCACAGGTTTTATCACAGCTAACTGTGTCATGTTAAGATGTTTCTTTAGAGTGATGCATATTATTTAACAACAATAACAAGAGACGTGTTTACATCTCTCATTGGATTTAAATCTGTCACAGACAGGATCCAGTTACATGAGGGATTATTTTTTGTGCTGACTGGGACCAATGCTGAGAAATGATGAAACATGGAGTTATGTTCTATCTTTCTTGAATCGCTGAGCTAATGTTTAGGTTTGTTTTATGGTGATTTTTCATCTTGTTTATCTGTTAAGTCAGAAACATTTCAGAAACTTGATGGAGATTTGCTGCATCGAGGGGTAATCCGACCTGTGTGTTGCACTAACCAGTATCCCAGCTGGGATCAGGACATTTCCAGTTTGAACAATACCTACAAATGAAACTTCTCTACTATATTATGTATTTTTACACTCCATCACTTCTAAATCAGACAGTTGTGACTTTATTATTAAACGTTTTAATCTGTAGACCCACATGGTCTGTTGTTGATCCTGTCTGAAGGCTTCATCACACACTGTGTCGCAACTCAGACCAAACGTAAAGGATGCTGTAGGCTGATGGCTCAACAGCGCTCTCTCCCAGGGCCTATTATTGAAGCTTGTACAAAAGGGTAGCTGTTCACCTAACCATTTTATTTTACATTTTCCAGATTGCTAGATATGTCATCACTAAAAGAAGCGGCTAACATGATGGCTGATGGCATTAAAGTGTTGGAGCCGCATCAACAAAAGCTTCAGGATAACAGATCCACACAGAAAGCACAAGAAAAGGAAAAGAATCAGTTGTGTCAAGACCTGGCAATCAGAAGGAAGGGTTATCTGACATTTGCAGCACATTATTAGCTGTTTGCTAACGTAGTTGAACCAAAGAGCCGAGAGTGTTTGAGCAGAGTCGAGGCGTAGCAGTTGTTTCCTCCTTCAGGTTTCCTAAGCTGCTCCTTTGAAAATGTCATTTAAACTGCTTGTTGTTTTCTGCAGCCATGACGTTCCTGTTGTGAAGATGCTTCGACTCAAGGTTTCCTAGTTTTTAATCACAAGAGCTGCTTGAACTAATCATTCTGTGCATTCTCTCTGTTTTCTTCTTTTTTTTAAATTAAATTAACTTTTATTTATTTTAAAAATACTAACTCTCCAGATAAGAACCGAAACACCAGTTGCACTGTTTGTGTCCTTTCCTGCAGCAACTTCATCACACGTTAAGGCTGCAACATTGTGATCGTGTCTTGACAGGACATTCAGCATGCTCTCTGTTACTGTTAGATCTTTCACACTAATATTTTATGTATCAGGTCAAGCAGCCAAGCCATTCTTATCTTAAGCGGTCCTATAAAACCATTTAGGAGATAGATTTTTCCCTCCAGACCATCAGAGCATCTGTGCGGAGGATGTGAAATAGGTGATGCCCACACATACAGCTATTAATCACAGGCCCATAGGTAGTAAACACTCTTTGATGGTCATTAGAAAACAATTCTATTACAGAGGTTACTGTGTCTAGCGGTTAACCTTCCCCTCTGATGTATAGCAGCGTAGGTTTTTAGAGCAGGAGGGGAAAGCATCTTCACCTAAGCTGGAATGTCCCCCCTTCAGCGGCTTTTTGAATCGTTGAGCAATCATTGTGCAACCTTTTGTTTCCTTCCCCCGATGCCCCTCCTGCCACCTCCCCATCGTTCCCTTCCTCTCCCTTCCTCTCCCTTTCTCTCCCTCGCTCCCACCCTCCTGTCATCTGAAATGTGCCCTGCATAAGTGGAGGCAGCTGCTTAAGTGCTGAGAGAGGGAGGAGAAGGGGAGAGTGGAAGTGGAAGTGGAAGGAGGGAGGTAAGGGCCGAGGAGAGAGACAGAGTCTGACTCACAGTTAGCTTTGCTTTCCCTCCCTGAATGCTGCAGCATCTACTCCTCCCATTGCACTCAAGGTCCCTCTCTCTCTCTTTCTAACACACACACTCTCATACACACTCATACATTTTTGCAAGCTTAAATAGAGTAGCTTTAATATTTTATTTGAGTTTTCTAGATTGTTGTAAATATGTTTGAGCTGCTTATTGACTTGAGAGGGTTTATTGTCGTCTTGTTTTTCCTTTTTTTTGTGCTAACATTTTAATTCGGACCCTTATAATTATGGAGCTTGTATTTGATGCAGCTACCAGTCTTGTTTCAGTCTCTGTAGCGATGGCATATGCAGGGCCGCAATACAGTAAATAACACATGGGAAGAACGCTGACAATTGTGTCTGTCAATAAAATGTCAGATGAAATATCTCTGGAGCTTAGGGGCAATTTGGCGAGGGTTGTGCCTGTGTCTTTAGTGCTTTTGTGACAGTGGGCTTCATAGCTAAAAGCACACTACCCTGCAGTGGAATTACATAGTGGCAGTGACGCCAGCAAGAGCCCAGGGCTTTTATCGGCTGTCATTCACAGAGGAGATGCTGGATGGAAGCAGCAAGGCCACCGTGGCATGGAGCAGGACAAAAGCCCAAAGCTAGGCTGTAATTGTAAAGAAAAAACAGAATCTAACAAGGTCACAGAAGTGCTGCGGTGAAGCTGATGCACTGCTTCAGTGACATAACTGTGCAGTAGCCTTGGTGCAGAAATTTCCCATCAACTGCATCATTCAGCGGGTATGAGATTTCACTGTATTCACCGGTTGAAGCACTAAAGCATGTGTGCGCATAAGAAGGGTGGGGTTGGGTTTTTATAATGAAAAATTATTTTGTAGGAGGCGAGAAGATACGACAACAAGTGTTCCCTTTCTTCTGTACTAACAGAGGTTATATGCAGGAGCAAACACAATATGTATCCAATCAAGTGGGTACATTTAACTAACTATAAATGCTTTGTTCTTTTCAGATAAGAGAAAATTTCTCCTGCACCAAATCTAGCTGAAAAAATAAAAAGCAATTGAACAATTTATCGGTTTCATTTTCCTTTTTAGCTTGTAATTAAACAAGAAACAAAATGTTCCTTTTCCTTTTCTTCCGAGATGCTGATCTTCCTCAGAATGATCTCCCGTACACCACGCTGAGGCAGTCGCATCGGCCTTGAGGTTGCGAATGTTGCTAATGAATGCTGCGTCTTCAAAAGAGTCAAATCCCCTCCGTTTCACACACAAACCAAAATCTGCTGCACATGAGACAAAACACAGCTCCACCTGCATTTGACCTCTTTAAACTGCTGGTATCCCTCTGTGCCCGTCTTCATTTGCCGTGCATAATGTGCAGATGTTGTTACACGAGTTGCACTGGACACTAATACTTTGCAGTCTGTGATCTAATTGGAACTGTGTGGGAACAATGGAGGGAGGAGAAACAAAAAAGTAGATTTTCCACTGAAAACACACGTGAGGGAATAAAGTTTCTACTGTAAAGAATATAAGGGAGAATATTATTCCAGCTTCCTGAGCTCATATGCTTGCAATAAAAAGATGAATTTCAGTTTATGTTCTACTATGAACATTAATGCAGTGAAAACATTAAAGTCAAAGTTTCTGACTTTGCAAAACCCAACTGAGATGCATTCAAGGTCTGTGTGATTTTACAAGACCAACCTTAAATATTACCAAGGGCAGACTTTCTTCAGTCAACTTTGTTGGAAGGCAAATTGGTAAAGCAGATAGAGAAATAATATGTTTTCTTATTTTTTAACATTTTGCCTCTGAAAAACTCTTAAGTCTCCAAAGCTGGAATAAAAGTAATTCCAATTGAAGGTGGATAAATTGTACAGCATGCAAGAATAAATAAAGTGGATCAAAGTTCTCATTTACTGACTAAAGATACATCAGAAACATCAGGGACCGAGTGCAGCATAGTGTGAAAAGAGGGTTGCAACTGGATTAAATAGTTTAATATTAGCATAAAAACTGACCAATCAAATCAGCTCCTCTTGGTTGATTTGGTAAAGCTAAAGTGTACTCTCCTTCCTTCACAGAGCTGTTTAAGAGGAGAGGAAGGCCTGCATATTGTTTATTATGCCCGAAACAAGCAGCAAGCAGTTTGTTCTGTCACACTATTTTGTCTGTAGTTAATGGAAATGTTTTTTTTTATTCCATCTACAATATTGATCAACACAACAAACAACGAGGGACAAAGACATACCCTTTCAGTGAGAAAAAAACAAAACAAAATTACTTTTAATTGATGAAAATATTGGTTTTGTGAAAAAAAGCAGTTTGCTTGACGAGAAAAGGGTCCTGAAATATTTTAATGCGCCTTCAATTCAATACAATGGCTTGTTTTAATCTAGCCGATTTAATGTTTTCTTTAGTTGTGTTGCCCTCTGAATATGTGACAGACTCTGCCATTATCTAATTAGTCCTTTTTTCAGTTTATTTTCAATGAAAGCTTTACCTTTAGGGCTTCATATACTTAAAGCGCGTTTATGTGATTAACAGGAGTTTCTACCCCATTAAATGAATGAAATTTGCTCTTAGGCCTTGTCTCAGAACAAGCAGAGACACAATACACATAAACCCAGCAAGGGGGCCAAATCATTATGCATTATATACCACAATATATACCAGAGTATATACATGGCATCAAAGCTTAGGCTTAGAGTATTCTGTTGCAATTAGTCTGGGCTGCAGTGTTATAGCACAGGAAGCTAGAATGATTTAGTCAAGGCAGCTCATGCAACACTGTTAGATATTTTAAAGCAACTTTTCATCAAGCTTGTGTTTGGCTTCGTTCTTTCTTTACATCTCATTTTCTGTGAAATTTACACACACAAACACACACAAGCCAAAACACTATGAGCACAAGCTGACTCAGTCTCAACACAAGTGCGCCCATGTTGCAACAGACTAATGCAAGGTTTTATTCAAAAGTGCACTTTATTTTTAATGGTGCTGACATGTTGCTGGATTATGAAGCAGCTGTTTCTTTCAGCAAGCGGAGACTCCAGCAAAAGACAGGCCAAAGGAACATGCTAGCACCTGAAAGGCAACGTGCACAAACTGAACAAATACTGTATCTTAGATTGAATGTAACACATGAATCCTTTCTGACCTGCTTTCTTTAGCTTGTGGAGGTTTTTATTTATTTATTTATTATGTAGAACATGTTTTGATTTCAAGCCTTTTCCTGGTTTGTCCCTATGTTGATTGCCCTGATTTGAAACATGGTGATTGTTAGCATAAATGCTAGGTAATTGTTCGATGAGATGGTGATTGCTATGGGTTAAAGTAAATGATTACATCAGGGTAACAAATCTAGAGTTTTATGTTTTGACCCTTCTGCCCGGAAACTTTAATGTCAGCAAAACTTTTTAAAATAGGATGTAATAGTCAGCGTTAAATTAGAAATACACACAAAATTATTTGTTCCTGTTAGCTTAGCATTAGCATAATTTTATCATTACTCATTGCATCTTATTTATAAATCTTTACTGTTCATTTGATTCTTCATTTGAATGCTTCACATCATCTGTAGTTTCTGTTACATGCATTGTTTGATTATCTGTGTTAGTCTTGAGGATATTTTGGCTGTCTGCAGAATATTGTATTATATGTGGGATGATAAGACTCATTGTTGTTGTTGACTCTTTTCACTCCACATTTTTTGCTGTGATAAATTTCTGCTGTGGCCATGTAACCATTTGACGACACGCTAACTGTTATTGACATTTAAATAAGTAATTGCTGTGGTTTATTTCTGGGAAAATATCCATGGCATTGCAATAAAATCATTCGAAGCGTATTAAGACTTAATGGCATTTTAATAGCTGTCCACATTGTTCCAGTGTACTCCAGGTTCTGGAAAATATTCATGACACATTCATAATGGTCTCATAACAGCCAGTGTCAAAACCTCCCCCTCATGACAATATAACATTATGTTAACATATGAATCTAGATAGTTTCCTTAAATTTGATATTTGGCCTGTTTTGTCAGGTGTATGAACGGTTTATGGCAATAAAAATGTCATCACAAAGACCTCTCAAATAATGTCAGCTTTGCATTAGAAATGGAATAATTGACCAAACAACACTGTCATTTATTCTAATAATGTGCATAATCAGGAAATGGTCTAAGTTTCACATCTCCTGAACTAAAATTAGCTGAGATTTTAACCTCACATTTTTATACAAAGGGTAGGATGCTTAATGGAAGTCAGTCTCTTACATTTAAACCTTAGCGACATTAAAAATAAGGTTTTATGAGGGTGAAATAATACTGATGGTAAATATGGATGATGAAAAATATGTGGCCAGTGGGATTTCTGTTTACTGAAAGGTTTTCTCAGGGCTCATCAATAACAGGGCGAGTGAGGAGCTCTGTTATTTGGGATGTGAAAGTCTACATGGGGAGCGTCTCTGAATGGCTGCCCTGCACATGGAGGAGAACAAGGCACAGAGGGAGCTGCAGCAGGCAGCTCTGCAGAAGCAGCAACACTCTGTTATTCAGCCCTTGGCCTGTGCTCCAGAACATTGTGTGTACATCTGTAATCTTACCTACCCCCTGGGCTCATAGAAACACCCTCCACCGTTACCGCCACCACAGTGATTTTTTTCTGTTTGTTTTTGTATTTCACATTTTTATCTCAGTCCTGCTGTCCATGTCCTGTCCATGTTCTATTTCTCCTTCTCCCTCAGTCGCTCTCATCACCGCGTCATCCTCTTTTTGCCTTACACAAAGATATAGTCAAGCAAACACACCCACACACTTTCTCACATTGACTCCCATACACATACACATGAAGGGCTTTGAAGACAAACCATGTGTGAGATCACGCAGTCTTAATGTGTCAGGGCCACTACAGCCTGCTCAGTTTCTCTGCTTGTTAAAATGAAAAAAATGTGCAGAAGAAGCAATTACATCAAGAAAATGCTTACTATTTTGGGGTCATTGTCAGCTTGTGCACAATGTTTGCCCCTTTACTGCACATATGTGTGTGTGTGTGTGTTGAAAAAGTAAATGCTTTTTGCTGAAATTGAACTGGAGCCGTGAGTGTTTAAATATACATGAAGAAGAGGGCTACATGAATGTGATCCTGTCCTGGATGGTGAGCAGTTATGAGCTGTGTCATGTGTCTGCGCTTTCAACTGCTCTGTGCAGAGCTTTCATCAGCCTTTGCCTCTGTCACTGAGACGCTCCCTGCACCCTCCCTGCTCCGAGCTCCACTTCACACACTGTAATAAGGCATCGGTACGCTCCCTCCTTTGCTCTGCTGTTTTGGCTCACCACTACATTGCAGTCCAAGTGTCAAAGCCTGCTATTGTTTCAGAGAATATCCATCCATCTATCTATCTATCTATCTATCTATCTATCTATCTATCTATCTATCTATCTATCTATCTATCTATCTA
>JBAMIG010000007.1:20044191-20060567 GCA_037177335.1 Kiunga ballochi
TATATAAAACAGTGTGTCAGTCAGACTTTGTCTTGGCTCTAACAACCCAAATGTACAAGATATTCAGCTTGTAGTACCACAGCCATCCTTTTGCATTGACAATCCATGTGATATATTGTCATCATCTGCTGTTTAATATGTATTGCTGCTCCCTTGAGTACACGATGTGGCTGTCATGCTCTGGCTTGAGGATATCATGAGATCATGCCACTGCCTGCACTTCAATAAATCCTTATTGCTCTCAAGGCATTACCAATCAGTCACTATTTGACACAATTACTGTTGCGTTTCCACACACTACTGTAAACTACTTTTCCAGCTTCAGAGTTTGTGTGTTTATTCCTAATGGGAAGCATTATAAAACACATTTTTTTAAGCTCCCATTGAGTTCAAAACAACAGAAATGTATTTTTCTCTTATGTCTTCTCTTTCCTGAGACGACAGCAGCTTTCACAATTGAATCTGAATGCCATGCTTTTAGCGCCAGGGTTGTTTGATTATCCACAGACAGGGAGCTGTGCTGGATTCCATTCCTTTCATCATGCTTTAACCAGTGTGAGCTGGCTCCCCTGTCGTATTTTATGAGAGGTGATTTTAGTGCCTCTCTTTTATGCAGATGATTTTGGCTGCCTCTTGCCGGTCTAGTCTTCAAGAGGTGGATATTGGTTTTGACAAGACAGCTAACCCTGCTACCTTCGCTCTCACCAGGCTGTCTTCCTGAGGGCCACACTGACTGGATATTCTTGGCCATATGCTAATGTGAGTTACACTTAGTACGAGGGAGGATGCATCTACAGGTGTTTTCAGAATGACGCTCACTGACAGGAATATTATGCCAGGGCTGGAAATCTCATTGACCCTTTGCTCTCTCTTAGGAGAGCTATGAGAGAGGCGTTCCACGCTGCTACTGAAACCATATATGCTCTTTATATGCAGTAATACTCCCGGTTAATATCCACATTATATGACAGGATCTACATGTGAAGTGTGTTCATCCAAATATAAATCACAGAGAGTATAATGGATCATGAGCTGTCATTTTCAAGACATTTTTTTCCTCCTTTCCACCGGTAAGTGTTAATGCTCTTTTTGCCTGGAGCTACTAAATACGTGCACATGAACTAGGCAGCGCTCGTTTCAGATAATAGCCACTGGTAAGCTGCACATCCTTGTAATGTCTTCATGCTTGAGACTCTGAAAGTGGTGTGCAAATTTAGCAAATGGGGATAATAAGCTGTGTTAGTAGGATACTTCTAGTGCAGAACCATAAAACCATATGTAGAAACTCAATCAACAGGGCATCCAAATGTACTGCAGAGAGAGAGAGAGAGAGAGAGAGAGAGAGAGAGAGAGGCTGAATTTAAAGTTGCTTTGGTGTTCATACTGAGTATTACTGAGGAACTGGAAACCATCTCAGATTAGGGTGATTCTTTTATGATGCTAAGGCTTGAACTTAGTCGGTCATGCAATGTGTTTGTGATGAGCACGTAAACTCGTCTCACTCTTCCTCCTGCCTGAGTAGAAAGCTTTGCATGATTGCCTGGATAAGTGTTCCTCCTCAACACAGCATTGCTGTTGTCCACTTGTCCGTGTTTCATCTGTATAATTGTATGCATGAAGTTTCTACTGTAAATCCTGGCTGTCGGCAGGTTGTCTCTGCAGTGCTGAGTACTCTGGTAAGCCATTGGCTGAAGGCTATTGGCTTTTCCTAAGCTGGCAAACATAATAAAAGATAGCACAAAGAGGAGCTAGGTAGGTTTTTTTTTTCTTTCTTCCATTTTTTTCCCTTCTCCAGTCGAATAGATTGTGGAAGAATAGCAGCCGGCATTTGTCCCCCCTCTCATGCAGCTGAAACAGATAGAGTAAGAGTAGCTCTGTGGAATAAAGGAAATGCTTCTCTCTCTATCACACTCTATCAGCATTATTTACCAGACCTGCCAGTTGCTTTGTACCGCACCTCTCCCTGCCAAGTAGGCAACTGGCGTACGACCAGGGGCTAGTGACAACAGGCAACAGAGGAAAGCAAGAAGAGCTGCGTGGATGAGACAAGTCTATTCATTCTTCTCAGCCTCTGAGTGAAGCCCAGAACTCTATGTGCACTCACTGAAGACGATGTAACATTTTATGGATGCTTTTGTTATGCACTCTGCTGTAAATGATCACAAATCTGACCCTTTCCTTTATCGTCTTTTTCTAAATAAAAGTAGAAAACACCATAATTGGTTTGTAATGGCTGTAACTAACCATATTTGTGGCACTGTGGTGGTCTCGTAACCGCCCGGTCCAGGGTGTACCCTGCAGCTCGCCGACTAATTCCTGGGATCGACACCAGAAAATAGATAAAAAGGCATATTTGTTAAACCTGAGCTGATGTTAGGAAGCTCACATTACTTGCAAATCCATTACTGAGTGTGTTGTGTACTGTATGTACTGTACCAGAGGTGAATTTAACTTGTCAGAGAGGCTGTAATGAATGCATGTTCCTTTTGTCGTTTCCAGCCGCACACTTCCATCAGCTGCCTCACAGAACCTATGGAAACATCAGCACTAAGGGCTGGGAAACTGAAAAGTGATTTTTTTTTCCACAGTGTGTCACAGATGGTGGGAAAGCCTTTGTAATGCTAATATAATATCACACTGCGTCGGCCTAGCTCTGCAGTTCGCTCTGTGTACCAAGCAGCCTGGCTGTGGAGTGATTTACCAGTATGGAGAGAAAAAGACCTCCTCCGGTTTACACTGAAAAGGCTTCGTGGTTGGTGGGTCCCGCCGCTCGGCCTGCTGCGATTGCGCCTGCCTTTACTTTATTGATTCAGTGCTCCGTCCAGTGCTGTGTGCTGTTAATTAACTCTGTCTCTGAATGTTTTTTTTCCCACTTTGTGGATGCTTATGAGAAAGTATAATACCAAGCAAGGGCAACTCAGCATTTACGCCACTGGGAAGGATATGAAGCAGGATTTTAAGAAGCTGAGGCAAAAGAGCTGCTTTTAATCAGATTTATTTAGACTAAAATCAAGATATTTTAGGTTAAAGGAATATATTAAGCACTGTGCTTTTTCATATCAGTGTAATGCCACCTCCCAACAAATAAGCCAATTGCAGGCTACTTCCTCCTTTGGTAACCAATGACTTTGCACCGTCTTGGTTGCAGCGACTCAGCTGCCAGAGAGGAGGAGATAGGGACATTGATGTCTTTCTCTAGCTGTTCCACGTCACATTGTTGTGTATTCGATTTCCAGCCCTCGTCCCTGGTATTTGAATCACTAGGGGGAGCGTTTCATATCCTTACTGGGAGAAGAAGGGGGATCTTGTCTATCTGAAAGACCATGCTGGATTAAAGGGGTTATTTCCCCAGAGGGGGGATATGAGAGCGAGTGTCACTCAGACAGCACTCACACTGCCACTGCATGTTGCCAGGGAGCCCCATCTTTTGACTTCTTCCCCTCTTCTCTCCTTCCTCTCCCTACATCATGTAATCCTCTGCATTTTGCTTTCCCCGTCGCCACTCCCTCCGTTCTGTGCCCATCCTCTTCCTCATCATGGCTACCATCTTCCCTCCTTTGTCCCCTGCTGCTTCAGCGCTGCCCTACAGGGAACGGAGAATAGCATGGTTCAGTGGGGTGGTTGTTATTCCAATCACACCTTCGATGCAGCGAGGGTCCAGTAAAGTACAGAATAATTGGCAAGTTCCAGACAGCCATTTCTATTCTAGCGCCTGTGTGTGTGTGTGTGTGTGTGTGTGTGGCTGCGATGAGAGGGGGTCGATGTAAGTGCAATATTCAGAGGTCATTTCATTAATTACTAGCTCTTGTGATACATGCATGGCATCACTCTGTTTGCGAGTGTGTGTAGCGATTTGATCTACATGCTGATAAAAAGAAATCTTGCTCCTGAAAAAACAAAGAAATATCAAACAAAAGAGAAATATCTCAGGAAAAAAACAGAAAATCACACTTTTATTGAAAGAATAAGAACCTATTGGTTAAGTTTTTCAGCTAAATTGCTTAATATTTTACATGGCTTTGCGGCAAAACTGCCTCATGTTTTGTGTCTGTAATTATACCTTTCAGATAAAGGAATAATGGTATAATTACAGCAGATGTTTAGTAAACATACTCCTTATTAACTGAGGGTTATAGTAGGTCAAAGGACAGAGGTCACATGTCGTATGGGTTTGCCCTCTCCCCTCTGAGAGTCTCTGACTGAAAGGACTCTGGGGGTGATCACTGATACACATCAATGGAGCCAAGCAGGGCAGCTAATCAAGCAAGGGGGTAATGGGGAAGGGGGCGAGCACCAGGGAAAATAAACTAGTGCTATCTGCTGGAAAACACATTGACCCACACACTTAATGGAACATCTCTCCCATAGGTGTGCTGCTCTATTGATTAGGCATTCTTGGCAGTTGTAGCCAACACTGATATTGAGTGTGATTTCGCTTTTCTCCACCAGGCCTGCTGTTGGCAGGTCTGGTCTTGCAGATACTAAATTAAAACGGCTACAATATAACTCTGTGTTGCTACTTGCTCTGTTTTTTTTTGTCCTTTTATTTTTAGCTGTGACTTCCTCCCACTGTACCGAGCGCCTTAGCGACCATCATCACTTCTGATGCCCTTTCCTTGTGATCCGACCTTACCTTTAAGGGCTTCTCATTACGAGGGACGCACAGTCCACGCTAGCACATAGTCAGATAACTGAAAGATAAATAATGAGTTAAAGCCTTTCACATATTCATTTATAATAAGGGACATGTAGACAAGTACTCACACACATATACACTGCGTTGTTAAGAAAAGAACAGGCCCCCTTGTGAAAACAGCAAAATGTCCATTATTTCAGAGCTTGTGTGAAAGAGGTGGAACAAAGTGGTGGTAATAAAAAATATTGATCACTTCAACCCATAAAGTGTGTGACAGGAATTGTTGTGGCAGAAAAAGGCATTGACGGAGTGCCTTTACAGGCATGTAAACCTGCAAGACATTATATCACCATATTAGTACTGATCACTGTGGTCTAATGGCCCCCAGTCCTCCCAGCCTGATTTAGATTCACAAGAGCAAATGAAGCATAGATCTAATAAATGCACCTGTTGGAAATATGATAATTGCCTCTCTGATAGCTGACCTTTTTTCTTTTCTTCTTTTTGTGCTGTTGCAGTCACGGTTATTGCATGCAAGGCCGTGAATTCTTGTTTTTGTGTATCAGTCAGGAGTTCAAAAGGTTGGTCCTGACTGTGAGTTTTGGCTCTACGTTACGGGGGTGCGGATGTATCGTCTGTATTTATCTGCAGTTACTCATACATCAGCATCTTTTTAACTGTGCTGAGTGGGAGCGCTGCAGATGTGGCGCTTGTGTATGGGGATATGCATGCGTGAGCCGTTTGCATGCGCTGCCTCATTAAATACGCAATCATTTCACAAGACTGACCCCTCAAGAGCTGTGGGTGGACGTAGCAGGGTTCGCTCGAATGAGCAAACAAAATCGGCAATGTGAAGGTTTTTATGGCGTGTTAACTCATGTATGTGCATGTGCATGCATGCACTTTGTAGTATGTTCAGACATACCTCTATGATCAAATAATTCAGCTATGCATTCCCTCTGTACTACGCTGCTTGTTTCAACCTCCTTTGTACTGAGTGCTGGGCTTGTTATAACAACCTCAGGCTAGTCGAGATGTTTTTTGTTAATGTCATCACATTAACCGTGTGCTGGTATACACCATCATGCACTATAGCTGCTGTACATGAGCGCAAGATATATCCATATGTGTGTAAGGATGCTATTGCTTCTGTCTCATTAGCGGCAATGCTGAAGCCCTGAGCTGCTTCTTGTGCTCCATTGGGACAGCTGATGAGGCCTGACTATGTGACCTTTAACAACCTAATCAACTTTTAACACCTCGCCTATCGCCTGCCTTATTGTCATTCCTCTCTCTGCCATTCACTATCATATGCTAGCTCTTCTGCTTTTTTAAGCGGCGATGTTGATTTCCTGATCATCTATATCTATAAAAATAAAACAACACTGTCAACACATATAGCTGATGCCTCTGAAGGGAAGCGAGGATCACCTGCCTCTCACTCTTGACCTTCTATGTGCTTATTTTTCTCCTTTTCTTATCGCTCGCTGTCCTCTTCTGCACGCTGCCGAAGAGTTCAGGTTGTGCAAAAGATAAACAAAGAAGCTGTTATTAGTGAACAGCAAACAATGTTAAACTTAGCAGCGTGAGTTTGTTTCCACGTTATGAAACCGTGAAAGTTTTCCTAAAGATTTTCTGTGAAAGAGAAAAAAAATAAGTGTAACAGAATGGATCATTTGCAGGAAGAATTAACAGTGAAAGAAAAAGTGGCAACAGCGATCTGGACCATGAGTTATAATAATAAACAGACCGTAATAATACACCTAGTGGCATATCTTGTGGGTTAATAAGCTTAATTTCAAGTTTAATATTAATGTTAATATAAAGATAACATTTCTCAAAAATATTTTGTGGAATTCATCTATTGTATGCCAGAAATTTGAGAGAATCTGAATGAATCTTAAGGGGGAGGCTTATGCTAAATCGCTGTGATGGTCAGAGCCTCAGGCAGCCGCTCATGAAGCACAAAAAGAGAAAGAAAGAAAAGAACTGTAAGAGCTTAAAAAAACTTTTGAGAAATATGGTTATTAAAGTTTATTTGCAGATCCATAAATAAAAGTGAAAACTTTATGATAAGAAGACAGCTATTTTTACTACATCTGGAAGCGCTGTGTCCTATTCTTTATTTATGATGGACTGAGTGGAATCAGTACTGTGCTCTCCAGAGTCTTTTTTTAAATTACTTTTGAAAATCATGGATGATGTGTCCTGGAGGCTCAAGGGTAAAAGAACCACCCAGCTTCCTTCCAGCTTTCAGCCCAAAAGACTATAATCTGTTTTTGATATGGAATAAATTAATGCACATAGCATGAGAAAATCCACATTTGTGAGAGCATCATAGGCAGAAAGACATATGCAAGTTGTAAAGACAAACTCTTCTATCCACATGACATCTTGCAGATATGACTTTCCTTGAATCAGAGCAACAATTTTATTAGTGGTGCTGTAGGTGCTGAACTAACATACCTGCAATCCAGTCTTATCCCTGCTTTCAACACAACCAAAATTCAATTTGAATTTTGTATTAAGCAAGAATGTGGAAGTATTTCCTTTTTAAAAACCACAGCAACGAGTCTTTTCAGCTTCCAAATGCTTACAGAGAGCGGTAAAATGAAAAAGGTGATGCAACACAGTGGTAAACATGCCCCAACTTTTCCCTTGTTTTCTCCTCTAATATGCACTGCTGCACTTAACTCAGCTAGGGTTGTTTAAAATCCCTCATTTGTGTCTGTTTTCACATTTCATATGCTGTCTGTGTTCTATTCTTAATTGAATGTGTTATTTAAAAGACCCCTGATTGAGGTTTTTCCACAACTTATTGGGATTTTATCTGAAAACTAATAAAGAAGTCATGCTGTGACAGCCAGTGATTCATCAAAAAATACTGCCTTGACTCCCCATAACACAGTGGTGGGAAATGGTTCTTTAATTCAATCTTAAAATAAAAACAGATGCATGAATTACCTCAAAAGCAACACACAGAGGTTATAATTATGATTATATCCAGACAAGATGTGTCACTTATACCTTTCAAGAGTCCTACAAACACATTATGAGTATAATGTTGATGGCGTAAGTGATCTTCTGGTTAAAAAGCTAGCATACATTCAGAGAAGTGTGCTTTTTTCTGAAGCAGACCAGGATCTTTGAGGTTACTGTAGTTATAAATGATCAGATCTGTCTCTGCAGGTTATGCTGCTGATAAAGATCCTAATCCTGATTTGTAGGGAATCTTTACCTATCCGATGCTTCCCTGGCCCTTCAGCTGTCTGTGATTGACGATTCTTATCTCAAGCGGACACCATATCTGTGCCATCATACCCATGAGGAATTGTAGGTGAAGATGTCGGATCAAACAGCTGACATAGATGATGCACGGCAGAAGCATGTGTAGGGTGCACTGTCATATTAAGATATACAGATAAAAACTTTTTTCCAATTTTTTCCCTCCGTTTTCTCTTATGACAAAGACAAAATCACTGACATTTATCCTCAGCTGGAGCACAGCTTTTACCTGACAAGCAATCTTTTTGACTGAGTTAGCAGGTGTGGGTGTTGTATTAAAAGGTGAGTAAAACAAAAACACGACAGAAAAAATAAAACATGTGATGCATCTTTCCAGACCAACCAAGCTTTCAATTCACTCATGTGTGGCAACTGTTGTGCATAAGTGTCAGTTTTGTTTTCGAAACTGTCACTTATTGAAAGGGAAAAAAAAGAAAAGAAAAATAAACCTGCAATAATAGATGCTTTTGCAGAAACAGTTGATAGGATTGATAAAAGCATTTAAAAAGGCAAAGCTATGCATGGATCATGATTACCAATACAACAATGGAGCTATGATTTTTTATTTTGTACCAACTCTCCCCTAAAAAAACTAAATATCACACACTTAAACAATGCAAGTCATTCATTTAGCTGCATGTATTAGAAAACCAAAAACCCAAATATTAATATTAAATAGCAGCAGTGAATAAAACAATATTGCTTTGCTTTAGATAATAAAATAGCTTAAAAAAAGTATAACATTATTAACCATTTTTTTTTCAAATAAAAACAACAACAACAAAGATAATGGACAATTTTAAAGGTCAAAATCATTAAGCCTTACTTATAATGTAAACTGAAATTATTTCTAAATTACCAAAAGTCATTTATTAATTAAACAAAATTGCCAGTAGCCTATATGGTGACTATCAAGTGTACTATCCCAAATTTGTGAACGTGACTTCTCTCTAACTAGTCAACACTACGCTAGTTTTACAAATGCCACCTGCTACACCGAGCATTAAATATAAAATAAATAATAAATAAAAGAAATCTTAGGACTTATTGGATGACCATAAAATGTCAAATGTAATAACTCTACAGACACAACATTTAGCCTATAATGCAAAACCACAGTATGCTACGCTAAGCTAGCTTAGGTTTTGTTCGAATTATCAGCATGACATGGTATTTTGCTGAAATAGATAACATAGTGGTATGTTCACATAGACAAAATGTTTAGTATTTCAATATATGTAGTGTAATATTATAAGACTGAATGAAATAACAGACAGAAACGATTTGTTAAGGCCTTTATTTAAGCAGATACCAGCCATGTTGGATTTGGGAGTAGCATTTTGTAAGAGTCCTTGGACCTTTGAATTAATTACTCAAAAATATGATTTTCTTTTCCACCTAACATTTTCTTATAAAAGCAAGTACATTTTTTACACTGAAAGCACGTTTTACTTCATATTGATGCATCATTTGTCTGCTTTAGCTTTTTTGCTTAATGGGAGAAGTAAGCATATAAGATGTTTGTGTGCACAGCTGCATAATTTCTAACCCACACAGGAGCTGTGTTTTGTGTAAGAAAAGGAATATGCTACCTCTTATTTTCTGTTTCAGTTATCATTTTGCATTTAATAAAAAAAAACAACTTGCATGTCGCTGTTTTTTTGTTGGCTTTTTTTCGATTAGAAAACGACTGCTTTTAATATTAGCTGTTTATTATATCGGACTTGCAAAGATTAAGCCTGAGCCCATGCAAACACAAAAAAAAAACATTAGTTTCTGATTAGTTAAAAAATATTCCCATATATTTTATCATTTAGATACTGTAGATTTAGATGTTTTACTTTATAATCATACAAAATGTGTTAGTGAATGTAGTATGTTATTTTAATAATGTATTCTGTATGTAATGTCATATAGGTAATGTATTGGAATTATGCTTTTCTGTAATCATGAAGCTCTGGAGCTCATGATTATTACCATGAGGTGCATGTGGAGCAGGTTACTCAGCCTGTGTGCAGCCAGTCAGTGGACCTGCTCTGTAACTGTACACCTGTGCTGAAAAGACGAGTCGCCATTTCAGCCCTGTCTGTTTGGATCAGTGTTCCCTGTGGCGCTATGCCCTCTTTCAGAGCTCCTCTGTTGGTGATATGTTCCTTGGCCCCTGACTCTCTCCTTCTGTTGTCACAATGGGCCCTTTGTACCTACATATACTACAGCTGTGGGACCTTACCTAGTATTTTTTGGCAATTACACATCTCTAGCTATCCCTCTTGTTGCCACTTCATTGGAGAAAAACGCAATTGAATCAGTGAGAAATGCAGTGAAACGGGGACCCGGGAAGAGGCTTGCAGGAATTAGATTGTGCAGCTGATAAGTTCCATATAGAGCAAGTAAACACGTTCTTATCTTGTTATCCAGCTTACACATTAACACATGATCTGTGGAGGAGGGTTTAAACGGATAAATGAAATTCTAATAATTCTGTTTGTCTTTCTCCTCTCTCTGCTCTTTGTCTCTGTGCCTGTATCTCATCATGCAAAGAACTCCAGCCCACAAGCAAGAACAATGGAGAGGTCAGAAGGACTAACCATTTTCCCGCACCTGCTGAATGCTCCAAAAATGAGTGCTTTAATGATTACGTTCCCTAATGCGGGGTGTTTAAAGAGCAGTTTCCTGCAGCCGAGTTAAATGGTAGTGCCCTCTGTGAAGTATTAATGATGTGGATGGATGAATCAGGTCGGCACAAACCTGTTGACGGTAGCCACTACGCTCTTTTAAAGCTGCACCCAGACATCAGACTTAACCGCTTGGCAAATTGGACATGCTTGTTGGCTGTAGCTCCAATTTATGTGCACTCGCCATTGCAGTTAGTCCATCTTCATTATTGAAATAGCTTCTCGTCAAGTCTTGACAGAGTGATGGAGACGGTAAAGGAAGAAGCAAGAGGGAACGTACAGGAGAATCATGAATAATGTGGAAAATAAACACATTTGAGGTGCTAGAGCTTGCTGGCAGTGTGAGTGTTGGGAGTGTTGTTAAATGCCCGGCTTTCATTTTCTCTCTGCCTCCATGTGATTGCATGTGCAGCTCCTGCCATGGGTTGTTGACGCTGTGGATCTGCAGCCTTGGGGTTTTATCGAACACACATGCAACTGAACATACACACCTACGAGCTGCTCTCTAGCAGCACCTCTGAACAGCATCCCAGCTGTGTGTTTTGTCGCACATTGGAGACAGACTGGCCTCTTTCTAATGTGGTGTTGCGGTGCCTTTGCTATGTTCTCAGGACATTTGTATTGACAAGTTCGATAAGGGCAGGCTTAGCTCATCTCAGCTAGTCAGTTCCAGTTCATGCCTTATTGAAGCGGATGTGTTTATTGCCAAGGGTCAAACTTTAGAGCAGTATTTCTGTCGTTATAACTTGACCTCAAAACCATTTTATATTTCTGTCGATGAACACTTGAGGCTTGAGGTGTTGTGATGGTTCTCTTTGAAGTAAAGAGCACATCTTGGCTGAGTCTTTCATTGTAACGATCATCCGCTTGCAACAGACTAATTCTTAAAATAAATGTCCAAATATGTCCAAATAATGAACAGTAAACCTTGTTAATACAAATACACTGCACAATACAACAGCATTTTATTACAGCTTGTTAGCTATGAGCAGTTTATTTATAGCTTCATTTTGACCTCAGGAGCTTTTTGTAAGAAAGCAGGTCATTTCCTTGCCCCCCCCCCCCTGTTTCTACAGCAGGAAATAAAGAATACACCAAGTCCAGAAAGGGAGATTAAATCCCCTTAAAGTTCCCTATTAGCAAGACAGCACTTATGAGATTACCAAAGACTGGGAGAGGAGCTCACACAGTCCAGCATTTCTGATTGGTCAGGTTTTCCCAGCATTTGATTTTTGCCTCTTCCTCTTTGTCATTAAGATTTAATATCCACCACAGCTCATAAAATCCAATAGTTTTAAAGCTGTTTATAACCCAACATTCAGAGTCAGACGTTCATGCAGCTTTAATTGACTGAGGAGAAACAGCACAGACTGCAAACACTGGTTGTGGAACGAGCTCGAGAATGAATGTTGATGCAGAGTTTCAAGAAAGCATTGAAATGACAGCAATGAACTTATACTATTTGCTAATATTCACTGGGCTTTGCTCCACAGCACAAACATCTAATCCCCCCTCCCTGTAGAAATGTGTTATATTAGCAGAATCTAAGTGAATGGAGGTAAAGAGCGCTTCCTCAAGTTTGTACGTCACGGGGAAAAACAGCTGAGAAGGCCGGAAACATTGTTCCGACTGTGACAAGAGGGACTCGGAGCGGTGAAACATACAGTAGATCTGTAGTTGTTTCCCATTATACGCCTCAAAGTAAAACACTGTACATAGTGTCGTATAGATCCACAGCGTAGCTCCTATCCGCAAAACAGACAACACAGCAGCAGACGTGATGACATTGATGAGATCTTGGGAAGTAAAATGTTCATTTCTGTTTCTAAGGGAAAAAAACCAGAATGCATCACTCTAAGGAGTGTGTAACCACTTGATTTAGCTGAAACAGGCTCAGTGTGCCGGAGCCAACACACTATCCTACCCGGTGTGTTCTTTTAAAGAATAAACAAATTATTCATTTAAACTTTATTTAGACATGGGTGGTAAATTTTAAACTCTAACTTAAAGCACCACATCTGTTGGTCAGTAGACTTTTAGCAAATGTAAAGTGAAAATATAAAACCTTGAGCATGGTGTGGAGTTTCCTGAAAGCGTCTGAGGCGGGAACAAATGAATTCTTTAATGTTGCTCATTTATACAACGTAATTTGGCCTTCCTCTTACTTTGCTGCTGAAATAAGAATATTGCTTCCTTGGGGAAAAAAAACAGTGCTTACACACTCTCAAAGTGACAACAAGCTAGCAGCATATCGTGCATGTTGCCCGGTGCATGAGCAATGAGCGCAGAAGGGTCTCGGAGACATTCAGAGCCTGTGTGATTTGAATTGAGTCCATGACCACATGGAAACAAAGATGCACTGGCTTAAGTTTTTTTCTTATCATTTGGATACTCCATTTACATGAAAGATGTTTTGGGTGCTTGGGCTGCACAGTTAGTTAGCACTGTGGCCTCACAGCAAGAAGGTTGCTGGTTTGAGCCTCAGTGTGAGCGGGGGTCCAACTGGGAACGTTTTATTGTGGAGTTTGGATGTTCTCCCCGTGTTAGTGTGGGTTCTCTCTGGGTTCTCCAGCTTCCTCCCACAGTCCAAAGACATGCAGCTTGGGGATAGGCTGATTGGAGACTCTAAATTGCCCATAGGAGTGAGTGTGAGTGTGTATGGTTGTTTTTCTATATGTGTTTGCCCTGTGATGGACTGGCGTCCTGTCCAGGGTGTCCCCCGCCTCTCCCCCAATGTCAGTTGGGATTGGTTCCAGCACCCCCAGCGACCTCATTCAGGGATGGATGTTTTAGGAGCCCAGAAACACTAAGTTTGCAGATGATTTGTCTATATTCTTTAAATGTAAGAATAAATATTAGTAAAGACCAAACTTTGTTGTTTTTATAGTGAAGGATTTATCCAAAAGCATCATTTGTAGTGAGAGCAAATGAACACATTAAACCAACAGCTTTCTGGTAGTTGCATAAAGGGGGTCCAAAAGGTTGGGAACCGCTGACTTAGATCACTGCATCTCATATGTATTTGTTTTAATGACAACACCTAAAGGGATTAAGTTGATTGCTTAGGTTTCAGTACCTAGTCAATTCATCACCGTCCTCCTCCCCCCTCCACACACACACACACGCACACACACACATATATGCCACTCAAGGCTAGGTATTGTTCTCTCATGACAGCTGTATTCACAAGGTTTGGAAAAATGAGTGCTGAAATACTGATTGCAATTTGTTGCACTGATTTAAAGAGCCTTAAAGCCAATTTGAATAATTTTTTCAGTGAGCTTTTTTTAAAAAAAAAAATTGTTTTAAACTCTTTATTTGATTTTTTTTTAATTCACATTTAATATGTGGATTTGTATTATTAAAGCTGTTATACATTACATACTCTACCCACAGGGCACCTGTGCTTGCTGCACTCAGGAGTAGATGTGATGGCTCATGAGGTAATTACCCACTGAGCTGGTGTATTTGCAACTGTAAGCTGAGGCAGGGGTTCCCTTCAGGTAGCTCTCCCACTCAGGTCAGTGAACAGCTAATGACATTTAGAAGAAAGGGGATGAAAGAGATGGCAGTTGGTTGTAGCCAGTCGCACACTACCTTTGTCTTATTGTCTACCGTCTGTCTTAATCTCCCAGCGCCCTTTTCACACCACAAGGAGATCATGTTATTAGATCCCCTTCTCTGGCTCATTTGTCATCCTGCAGCTCCACTCCTCCAGAGAGGAACTGCAGGGGAAGAAAAAAGAAAACAAAATAAAGAACCAGGAGATCACAACATCCAATGTTCATCCTTTATGGGTCTGGAGTCTCCATCCCTCACATCACAGTGTATTGCTATGTTTCCTTTACCACCCAGGCTAACAAACTTCAACCTCTCCACTCTAAAAAGATCTTCACGTGTTTTACAATAAGTACACCGACTCACACACACATGTATTACATGGACTCAATCATTCTCTGCTACTTATATAATCACGACATGCAACAGTACAAAGTATTCTTAAGTATTGTCACCACCTCACCATATCACTTTAATCTATCCTCTTTGAGCCTGCTTGTGCTGTTGCTACTGAAAGAGGGAGTCAGCTAATTACAATAAACAAATATGCTCAGAGCTGCCTATGTGAGTTCGCACAGGTTAACAACTCTGCTATAAATGTTAAATGAATCCTAAAATAGGACAGTATGGCTTACAGTTGCCATAGAGATCTCAGCCTGACTGTGTGTACTTTCTTGGTTGGCAAAGTTTAAATTAATCTTAGGCATGAATCTATTTTCCAGAGAAGAAATGAATGATTGTTTAGTGCCCAAATATAGTGATTGAAGCTACTTCTCCAATTACTGTAGCTTTGTTTTTACTCTCGCTGTGATTTGCAACATAAATCTAACACACTGTCATTAATGTTGTTATGCACAAAGCGATCTTTCAAAGACAATACCCTTTTTGTCTTTGTCTTTCAACAGGTGGGACAGTCAAAATGATGTGTGGGTGGTGCAGCGCTGAGCCGTATTGATGGATGTGTTAACAGACAGCAGTCTCACATTGATCGTGAAGACTTCAGAACCAGAGAATGCAAACGTTGTGAAGAACACAGGTAACAAGGAGCCGCCTCCCCCCGTTAATTCCTCACAAAATTGATGTAATTTAAGCAGCATGTTAATTTTGCTTGTTTAATTCTTTGCAAATTAGCTTTGAACATTTAGAGAAACTTTTTTTTTGTTGTTGACCCAAAAGAAGAATATTTTTAATTTACTCAAAAATATGCAAGCGCTTGAATATTTCTCCTGAATAAATGAAAGCTTTGAAGAGACAATTAGTATTAGCACATACCAAGGAACTAGCTTCCTTGAATTAGTTTTTCATCCTTGGTTTTAAGCTTTTTGACAAGAAATGGGAAGCTGAAACACATCCTGTCTTTTTTTAAATGAGAGAAGTGGAAAAAAAAAAACATTAAATGAGGCTTTTAAAACTATTGTTAATCCACTTTGCTCATGCCACCACAACTCAGAAATATTCCATTTACCTTCTTCCATAAAATGGTGCAAATGTGTCAGCAGGTGCAGCCACTAATACTGTTCACATTCATTAGGTGGAACAAAAGAAGCCTGTGAAAAAATTGACACTCATTTATTTTTTTTGCTTTTTATTTAAGTTGTATTTATGTAGGGTGATTCCTGCAATACAAAAATATTCTATTCCATTGGTTTTCTACAAATATTCACTTTTCCATTTTATTCATGGTGAGCTCTTTTCTTAAACTCCAATTGTTAACATGAATGTTAAACTCTAACCTTATATTTTATTAAGTCTGCAAGTTATAGCTAGAAGATTGCAGCAGGTAGGCTACTTGTCAAGCATTTCAACAAAGTAAACTACATTTTTCATTCCAGAGATCTTGGTAGGGTAAATAAAGAAAGACAGAAAAGATGATCTGTTTGTGAGAAAACAAGAATGGTTGTGCATAGTTCCCATCGCTGTCATGCTGCAAATCAGTCCATCAGTGCAGGTCCCTTGTTACAAAAACACGTGCCCTGTAAAAATCTATATGAATTATTTTTATTATTCATATTTATATAATATAAAATGTTTAGTAAGATAAACATGCCAAAAATGAGCGTAACACACAACTGTGCTTTTGTTAGAGGAAAAAAAGCATCCTAGCTAGCATTCTAGCTAGCTCTGTGCTACTTTAACCCCTTATAGCCTGATGTTGCATATTTGATACATACTGTTTCTGAGACATGTTGCATCAGTTTATGGCAGAAACTTCACTCATAATG
>JBAMIG010000007.1:20060667-20080760 GCA_037177335.1 Kiunga ballochi
GGTCAAATAAAGTTCTTAGATTTAAAAAATGAGATGTCTCTGCCCAGTTACTCTTAATTCAGGCATTAAGGGGTTAACAGAAAAACGATTAAATATGCATTCTGAAATGTTGAACATTTATGTAACATGCAGAAAAACATTAATCCAAAGGGAAAATTTAGTAGTATTTTTTTTGGTTGGTTTAAAAAACAAAAAGATAACATCAACAAAACATCCTTGTCAGCTATACCGTACAGAGCGCTGGAGCAGAATTACTCCTGCAGTTTTGCACTATTTACACCCTATTTCTCATAAAGTCATTAACCTTTAATGTCCCCAAAAATATCATGTATGTATTTTGTAAATAAGGCAATTAGTATGTCTCCCTTTGAGATGCATGGTTTTTAAACCCTCTATATCCATCAGTTTACATCAGCAATGTCACACTCTAAGCTACTGTGTTTCCATCATGCTGTCAATCAAAAACATACATCTAAAGTGGTTTGAATAAGTAATTACATTCATACACAATCATCATGCCATTGTTAATAAATTGTACCTGTGATATAGTTTATGGTCCTAATATAATTTCTGTAAGCACAATAGTTTGTAGATGTTGTTAATAATATTAATGCAGTTGGAATAATATTACTTTGTCTGGATTTTGTGCACCTTTAAAGCAAATTTCACATTTTAAGCTAGAAAATACAATCATACAGGCAGGTCATTCAGTTGAACTCCTGCAGCACTACTTTTTCAAGGACTTTTTGACCAGTTGTGCACATTTGCCAAATCTCATTTAGTGACTGACCCAGTTGTTCATTTCGACCCACGTTTGCATTACCAGGCCGATCACCCTGCCTCAGCATCTGCACCTGATACTTTAAACTGTCTCGCAATCTTTTCCCTTTGGTATCGACATGAATAAGAAATATTTTTCTGTAATCCATAGTTTATATGATTAAAAAATGTGAGGATCATCACAAATCAGTTACAGCTTAAACAATTGTTCAGAGAGAGAAAAGAAAAATGGTGCAAAAACAGGTACCAGCATAATAAAGTCCCACACAGAGATTCTACTAAACTATTGTAATAACCTACTCATGTTGCCACAAAGCCCCATGCAATCACTGCCAAAGTTAAAAAGAAGAATAAAAACTCCATTTGATCTTAGTTTTTTTTTAAATCTGGGGTTTTACAGCTGCACTTCAAACACATTTATGCTGCTTCTTGGATATCTGTCCTCCAGAAAAGGGTGGAAAAAGGAGGCCCTACTGAAACCGCAGACCTCCGCCAAGCAAAGCGATCCAGAATGCTGGATCTTTTCCAGAAGTCCATCAAATGTTAATCATTTGTTCCCAGTGACACTCCCAACATATTCTAAAAATTTAATCAAAACCCATCGATAACCTTTTAGGTAATGTTGCAGAAACAAACAAACAAACTGAGAAACGTGAAAACATTATGAGGGCAGAGGTAATAATATCTAATTTGTCTGACACTGGAAATTATGACCCTTTATTGTTTGACAAAATGTTTACATCCCATAGAAGAAACTGTATTTGTCCTATTTTTGTAAAGTTTTTATGTTTTTCCTAATTTTAACACCTAAAACAGAAATAAAAGGGTGTTTGTTGAACAAATGTAAGGTTTCTATGGTACATAATTCAGTAAAAAGGCTGCATAGTGGCGCTGTTGGTTAGCACAGTGGCCTCTCAGCAAGAAGGTTGCTGGTTTGAGGCTTGGCTGGGGTCCAACCAGCAACCTTTCTGTGTGGAGTTTGAATGTTCTCCCCGTGTTAGCGTGGGTTCTCTCTGGGTTCTCCGGTTTCCTCCCACAGTCCAAAGACATGTACCTTGGGGAAAGAATGATTGGAAACTCTAAATTGCCCGTAGGAGTGAGTGTGAGTGTGTGGGATTGTTTGTCTATATGTGTTGACCCTATATTTGTCTATATGTGATGGACTGGCAACCTGTCCAGGCTGTACCCCGCCTCTCGCCCAATGTGAGCTGGGATTGGCTCCAGCCCTCCCTGCGACCCCGTTTAGGTAGATAATGGATGGTTGTGTAGAAATGGTTCTTTGGGTTGTAAAGGTGGCAGAGCCCTTATCTTTGTGTTGACAGAACCAGTTGTAAAACATTAGATTGATCTAGATAGGTTGTTCATAACTATCCATCAGAATCAACATCTCTGCAGAATTTAGTCCTCCATCAAAACATTTTCATTGTAATTTTAGAAGAATGCAACTCCTGGAAAGGAGAGAAATGCTGTCACCTGAAGTGTACGATTAGTAGTTGTGTGCCAGTTGCAACATCAGGTTAGTGAGACTTAACCAAACACCACAGATCCAAAGATAAGGTTTATCTTAATGTTTCAGCTTTGCCCGGCTCAGTGGGGACTGACTGGTCCCCTCTGTGAGATTCACACAGATTATCCTCAGCCCTCTCCTGCTCCTCAAGAGGCACCCAGAGGAAACGAGAGGGAGAGAAAATAGGAGAAGAGACCATCAAAAAGTAGAGGAAAGGGTGAAAGCAACTCTACTGAGCAGGAATAGGGCATCACTTTGAGGAGGATGACTATGAATCATGCTGCAGTTACTCACCACTTATTATGAACATCCCGTACTGACTGGATTGATCCTCTCTACCACCATTCACAAAATGTCATATAGTGGAGATAGAGTGAGAAAAGCTTCTGTGGCCAACCGACCAGCTGGATGAGTGAACACCCCAGGCGGCTGATCTGCAGAACGGCTAGCTCTGCATTTTACTGCTGTAAAATTCTCTGTATAACAGGGATAAGGAGGTGGAAGTTTTGTGTGTGTGTGTGTGTGCAGAGCTGAAAACGATGGAAGGGTAGATGGAAAGTGGGATGGCAAGAAGGAATTATTTAAAAAACCATTAAAAGAGAAAACAGTAACGTCAGCTGTTTTCACTTCCAGAGCTCCTCATATTGAGAGATTTGATCTTTGGTTGCAGCGGATGACGACGTGAATTTAATCGAGCTAAAAATCTTTTATCATATTTGTACAATGTAAGCAAAGAGAGGGAAAGAGTTGCATGAATGTGCTTGTGTTTGCATCTGACACGTTATTAGATTGGGCCACAGGCGCCAACTAGTCTCTCTGCTCATGTCTATGGCCATGTCCCTCGGCATGGGCTTGTTTTCCTGCAGAGCTGCCTCGCACAGAGCAACTCAAGGCTTACCTTAGGTGCACAAAGTCCTCCTGAGTGCTATAGAAAGAAAAAGAGAAAGAGAGAGAGATGTGACTCAGAGAGCTCAGAGTGCTAACTGGTCTGGTCTGGTCTTGTCTAGTTTGGCGGTGGTCGGGCTGTCTAGCATGGCTGGGCTTGGCAGCACTGGGGATCAGAAGATCACCACCACCTGCCAGCAGCCGGGGTCCTTCCATATGCTCGGTGGTGAATGTCTATGGCAGATTGCATGAACTGTGTCACATCCAGCCTCAGCTTCTATTCAAGGAGCTTCTTTCCTGATAACACAATTACAGAAGCACAACTGTGTTAGGTTGATATCAGAGTGCTTTTTTTTTGTGTTAGTGTGTGTAATATTCTCTCCACAGACTGGATATTGAGTTCTGGCAGCAGTAAACATTTTGGATTGTGTACATTTGCCCGTTCAGATGCACTAGTAACATTATGCTGTACCGTATCAGCGAAAATGAGGCTGCTGATCCCCCTTTGACCTCTAATGTCAAACTCGATTTGTCAGCTATAGTCATCGCTGCAAGACCCAATGTGTGCATAAGTGTGTGTGTATGTGTGTGTTTGTGTACCTGTCTGACTGACTGATCTGTGGCACATTCTGAACAGCTGAAGAGCTAATGGTCCAGCTGGAGACAGATGGCCTCTCGATAACACTATACCCCCAAGCCAGTGCTCACACTCTATCACTCTCCTTCTTATACACACACTTACCCACACACACACATAAACACTCATGAATGTACACATGCTTTTTGTGACACACTAAAAATTCAGGCACATGCACACTGGTTCGGATAGATTGTAATCCATTATAAACCCAGAGGAAATACATTTCTCAATATGAGTTTAGTGTTTCACAGCGATTTTTAACAATCTTTTGGCATCATTAGGTAGCAGCTTAGATTTCTTGGGCGCACAGGAGGATAAAGGATTTATAATTCTCTCCTTTTCTGGCTCTACCCTGTTTCTGTTACGTTACCTCTTTACAAAGCTACTACAACAATTCATTATTATTACTTTGTATTTGTTTTGAATTTGCTTCTGGAAAGTCTAATTTAAAATATACGCAATTAAAAATGTTATAGGACATCCTGAATACTCCTGAATACAAGGTGTAAAAGTGTATGAACTGAGAATATGTCAATCCCATGCTTTCACTTTGAAGTCATACTGGCTCACAGATTGAAAGGAACTGATGGCAAACGCATCGGTAGGCTGCCTCTGCTGCTGTTTTAAATACGTTTTTTAGTCTTGGAAGGAAATTAAGAAAAGATGTATGTTTATGCTGAGGTTTTCTTCTTTGACGGACAACTGTAGCACCGTTGTATGCTTTGAGCATGTGTGCTTGTTGTGTAAGTGTGTCCGCAGGCCACAAACCCAGAGAGACCCGCTCTCAAAAATTTCATTACCTCATTAAATCACTTGCAAATCAAATCTATATTCAAAGATTTATTCATCACCAGTGCTACCATGCCCAATGCTGTTTGCTAAGCAGTCTCCCCCTTAAGCATTTATCACTGCCTCAATAGTGATTAGGCACATCCATTCTAAAACAGGGGTTGTTGCTTGTTAACCTCAGTGAGAACGTTAATTGCTGTGCTCCATTTTCAGTTCAATTTTTTCTGGCATCATTTTAAAGAATAAGTGTGAAGCAGCAGCTTGGGATTGTGGAAAGGGAGGCAGATGTAGATGATATTGGTTATACAGTCTCCAACATATGGGCCTGTCGTGTCCCATGTGTACATACCTGCCTCCGCTGCTGTCATCTAATTATGCAGAGCAAACAAAGCGATATGCCTGCTGCTACAAGCCTGCTTCTCTGAGTTTTGATTGTTACACATCAAATGGACATCTTCAAATGAGTCAGGCATTGTCAAAAATTTGAGTTAAAATCACAAAACTGTACATTCAGTGAACCGATTGTTATTTTTGTTGATGCCAGTATCTACAATCAAATCAAACTTTTTTCTAAAGCAATTTTTATGCCACAAGCAACACAAAGTGCTGTACATACTGTATAAAATCAATTCAATTAAAATACCCAAACAGACAATATAGCAATTAAAAAACCAAAACAAAAAAGAAACAAATAAATAAGTAAAACAGAATAAAACAATTAAATAAAATATCAAGTAAGATACAAATAATCAGTTAAATGTTCATTTTAAAAGGTGGGTCTAGTCTGTGCAGCCCCGAGGTTCTCTGCAAGGCTGATCCACAATCGAGAGCCATAACAACAAAAAAAGGCCTTACCGTATGTTTTAGTTCTGACCTTAAGAACACTTACAAGGCCGGTACCAAAGGACCTCATTAAAAAAGAGATCTAATAAAAAAAAAAGATGGCCCAAGACATTTAACCATTTAACATATTTATAAACAACTGAAAGAACCCTAAAATAAACCTGAAATGCATGGGGAGCCAATGGAGGCATTTTAAAACTGGTGTAACGTATTATCACCCTCTGGTCCTCGTGTCACCGAGCTATGAAGTAACTGTAAGCCTATAATAGACTTTTTGTGAAGACCAGTGAGCAGGTAATAAAATCTACTACTAGAAATAAAAGCATGATTCAGCACCTCCGTATTGGCAAGAAAGAGAAATATGCAGACTTTGGGACTGTTTTTTAAACAATAAAATCCTGTTTTTGCAACATTTTTGTTTTGTGCAGTAAAATCTAGCTCAGAACACAGAGGTTTCTCAAACACCAAGAAGGAATTAGAGTATGCCTTTTGCTAAATTTGATTTCTCTGATTTTCAGAACCAATAATTAAAACATAGGGTCAAGTTCTGGTTGAGCTGAATGAAGCTCTCTGCCATCCATGACTTAAAATGCTAAATGCATTTTAAAAGAACATCGGGAGACATGGTGATGTAAAGCTGCGTATCATCAGCATAGCTGTGGAAATCAATGCCGTGTCTTCTGATGACATCCCCAAGAGGCAACAAATATAGATTAAAAAGCATCAGGCCTAAGATTGATCCTTGGGAACCACACACTTAATTTTATGCGTTCTTGATGAGTAATATTACTTACATGATACATGAATCCAAGTTTCAGCCGTCTCAGTACTGTGGTTTGTCCTAAAACTAGCCTAATATTTACACAAAATACTGTTTTTATTTAATAACTCGTGTAATTGAATAAAGAAAACTTTTTCTATTATTTTGCTTAGAAGCAATAATTTGTATACAGTTTGGTAATTATCAGGAATACTTGGATCTAAACTACTCTTCTTTGGAAGGAGTCTCACCACAGCCATTTTAAAAGGCAGATGGAAAAACAGTCATCTAAATAGTTGTTGTAATGTTATATTTGACTTTGTCTCTGCTCAGACACCAAGAAACTATGAAATGTTTTTAAAAGTGATGTAGGAATCAGGTGTAAAAGGGAGGTTTTTGGCTCTTTGCATCAACCAGGACAAAACTCTCCAGTGTTTCTTCTAATAAAAACCACATTTCAGATCTGTTAAAATCAACATTACATTGAGATAAAAGCCTGGATCTATACTTATGCAGCGTCGAATGGCTGCATGAAGGACTAGTTATTATCCTTGTTTGTTGATTGTTTTAAAAGGAAATTTTGGATTATTTTGTCATCTGTAAAAAGGTTGGAGAAGTAATTTGTTCTTGCTTGTTTTATCATATAATAAACTATTAGTTGTTTTCTTAATATTTCATAATGGACTGTTTTTTCTCTATCTTCTTTCTGCTCTCCTGCTGGTTCTTTTCATTCATTGTATTTTCTCAGTTCTCCATGGTGTTCTGAATTTCTTTCTTTCTCAATTTTTGAGTTTGAAATGCAACTTTAAAGTAAGGTGAGAAAAACAAGAAAACAGCTTTTTTGCATATGAGAAGTTAATTGTAGAGATAGCATATTTCTATATCTTGGTTTATACAATGTCTGGATGTTGAATTTGTAAAATGTAATTCAGTATCGCAATATAGCATCCCTTAAATAATAATAATTTTAAAAAATGACATCATTTGCTGAGTTCTAAATGAAAGGCTTTGATATACTTTACACAAAATTGCAGCAGTACAGTATTACAGCACATCTCCATTATAGATATACACCTCTGTCATCTGCATAAAAGTATTGTTGCACTTGACTCTTATTTCATGCAGGGTTCCCCTGCTTTATGGTAGGTAGTACTCAAAAATCTTTGAATAACAGTATCACTCTATAAAAAAGCTTTAAATACATAGCTTGAGAGCTCACACAAGCACACCAATAATTGTGCTCAAACTAATACTCACTATAGTGACAGAAAAATACCTGAGAGAGAGTTTTACTCTCTAATCCTTCCATTCCCTCGTCTGCAATTCTGCCTCGGACAGGCAGTGTTTCTCTTTTAGGAATAGTCTTGTGAGTCATGCTTTGAGCTGGTCCTGGTTGTTAAAACGCCGCCACACATAACGAAACAGCCAGCTGGCAGGTTTATACTCCAGTCAAACCTCATGTAGTGGTTCATCCATCATATGTTGGCTCCACAAACCCAGGACTTCACTGCTTCCCTATGTTGTGTTTTCTTTATGTTTTCAGAAGCCAGTGCTAAAAACTATTGCTTAGATTGGCCTATTTTCACTAAACTAAGTTTGTTTTGGTTATAGCTGAGCCTGTGATGATGTATTCAAGTCAAATGGATAATTGGACTGAACTACATCAGATATGATAAAAAAAAGTTGTTTTTTTTACCAAGGCCCCTTATTAGAAACAAGATCCCCTCGTGGAAATGTAAAACAATAAATAACAGCTTGTTTGGTCTTTAATAGCTTTATGTAATCACATAAACTCTTACTGATAATATTTTTTATAACAAAATAACAAAGCAAGATGCAAAAGGTAATAAATGTTCAGTTAGCACCTCTGAAGCACACAAATGCATTTTATTGGAACTACAAACAGCAAATCTGGACTCCTCACTGAGCAACATTTTTAGGGCTGAAGAAAAGTACCACAGTTGCTTTTTTTCTGTTTTTTTGTTTTTTTTACTTTTACTGCATGTCCCTCAAAGTAAACTCAGCCATTATATTGCTTTTAGTTTGGGGAAGATGTATAGTATGCATACAGTAGTGTTGTATATTTCAATAAACAATCTTATTTGTACAGTTCTAATAAAACATATCTTTGCCATTTAAATGGATACTTTTCATAATGTATTTACCATTAACTTGCTATACTATTAAATGAATGCTACACTCATTTCTCTCATGCAGAGACATTACACTGCCTCCAAGCTTATGACATAACTGCTTATTGTGGACTGTTAAAACTGCTTACATTTCTCACATCACTTTATCACTTTGATGTCTGCATCCAGTTTAGCCTCAGATGAAGCAGGTGACTTCACTTGTCATGTTGTAAAGTCAGTTTTTACATTGAAATTTTTACAAAAAGACTGCATGTCTATCTCTGTCTAAATGTCTAAGTAATGGGAATTACTCTGTCTAACTTAAGTAGCTAACATGATTTTTTTGAATTTGGTACAAAAATTCATTAAGTACTGTTTCAGACTGGTATCACAAAATGACATTTAGCACTCCGGGTGGTGAATTGATTCAAATTAGATATGAGCAACCTTGAAGAGTATGTGGGTACTTACAGAATAAAAACACTGTTCAGACTCTTTCCCTTTTTCCCTGCAGGAGTATGTGAGCAGAGTGATCAACTGAGTCTGTGCGGGATTGTGGATGCTGCTCTCCCTCCATCCTCCTTACCTCCTCCAGCAGAGACTTCACAGCGACCCTGCCCAACACACCAGAGGACCACTACCACATCACCCTCCCTCCCTTTGCCCCTTGTCACTGATCCCTCTCTGGACCAAACAGTGGCCCCCTGTCCTCCCTCCAATGATCCTCCCTCCTCTGTAGTCCCCCACCTTCAAAATACTCCTACATCACTTACCACCCCAGCTGTAAACTCCTGGAGCCCAACAGGAGATACCCAAAAAACTTCCCCTTTGCTGCCTGTTGCCCTCCCTCTGTCAGCTACAATGATGGAGCCTGGCTCCGTATCCACTTTGACTGAGGAATGTCTTCTTCAGCCTGCCCGAACCTGCCTTGGCTGCTTTATTGAGACACGTGATGCTAGTGATACTAATTCCATACAGAATCCATCCCATAACCCCGATGCCAATCCCGATACAGACCCTGAACTAAGTGCTCGGATAGGGGATGTGAGCCGAGAGGACTTCTCTGACATCAACAACATCAGCATCCAGTGCCTGAGCCACGCAGGGGACACAGTGAGTCAATATGGGGAGCAGCTCCTCTCTGACCAGCTTCTTAGCTTTCCCCTGCCAAAAGCTCCAAGTGAAGGCAAGAGACCAGATGGGAACAAAACAACAGAGGACTGTGAAGACCCAGAGGATGATGCAACAGCTAAGAACCTGTATGAGGGATTGTTACTGGACAAAGTTAGTGGTGAAGAGGTTCTATTGGCAAACGCCAGTCAAGACTGGGGTTATTTTGAATCTTTCATCAGTGAAAGTAAGATGGAACTACTGGACCTTTGTTCCAAGAACGAACTATCAGTCAACCTTTTCTCCGAGGAAGATGTTGACAATCTGTTTGATGATGAAGATGATGATTCAACATTAAGCAGTGACGTCTGCTCTCTGAAGATTCGTTATGAGTCTTTTCAGGACAACATGAGGGAAAAAACGAATGTGCTCCAGGAGGAGACACAGTTTAACTTCTTCCCGAGTGTCCTGGCAAACTGTGCCAAAAAAGAGGAAGGAGCCTCAGTCTTGAGGAGGAGCACAGAGGAGCTACAACCCAAAACTGATGAGCTCATTGTGGATGCAGCACAAGATGGGAAAGTCGGGGACTGCAGTGGTAGGAGCCCGCTTGATGGCTCTCAATGTTCCCCCATGTCCACCTCAAAAGTCAGCTACCTAATAGACTTCAATTCCACAGAAGAATCAGGGGAATTCAGTGATGACAGCTCCTGCACTGGCTCCTCCTTAGACACCCTGCAAGAGGGCAGGTTTAAAAAGGGTCACTCAAAGAGATTTCTCAGCCCCTCAAACCCTCTCAATTACGGCTTGCGCTCGAAGCGAAAGGTCCGATACAGTGACGATTACTTGTACGATGTCGACTCGCTTGAGAATGAAAAGAATGCTGAGAAAAAAGAGAAAGCTCCTGCTGGTCAGAAAGAGGAGGAAGATGTAGACTGGTGCCCTAAAAAACGTCGGAAATCCTGTCGCAAAGAGCCTCCGGTGGTAATCAAGTACATCATCATCAACAGGTTTAAAGGAGAGAGGCTCATGTCAGTGAAACTGGGCAAGCTAGACCCTGTGGGTGAAACTGTGAGTCTAAATGCTGACACAGTAAGCAAATATGAGACACTGGCTCCTCTGAAGGATTTCTGGCAGGAGAAGCAAAGAGAGAGACAGGAACAGCTTAAGCTGGTCGCCAGAGATAAACAACAACGTGGTTTTCATCTAAATGGACGCCATCATCGTCCTTTCAATTCTAGTCATCCCAAAAGGAAATATAAGATTGCAAACAGACTTAAGTTTCAGAGGATTCACACTGTGGAGCAATCAGTGACAGCGCAGTGCTCGCCTCTCTCTGATCAGGGCCAGGGTGGTGTCACTAAAGAGGAGGCCACCCCCACGGTAGGGGGAATAATAGCGACCCCAGGCCTCCCAGTCACATTAGATACAAACTCTATCACATACACAGTCACAGCCAAGAGCCGCTCCCAGGAAAGAGAAGAGAGGGAGGGAAGGAGATTGGGAGGAAATAAAACATTCAGGATAAGGAAATTCAAAAGCGAAGCCAGGCTGAGGAGCCAGAAAATGAAAGCGGCAGAAGGAGAGGAGGGGAAGAGCGTGACAAATGAAACGGATGCCTGTGTCACTGCGGCACAGATTGAAGGCCCTACTGCTGGGTTAGAACAGGCAGGCATTAGTTCAACTCCAGTCAAACCCCATTTCTCTGACAATAGCACAACAGCTAATGCTTCTGAAGAGAAATTTCCCTTTGTTTCATCCACCTGCTCTGCTGAAAAAATGCCCTCCACAGACGAAGTGGAGACGGGTGTACCTGTCATCCCAGGAGGCTACCTGCAGACCCTGTTAGATGCTACAGATTCCTCTGGTGGAGCAACTATCTCCTATTTCCCCCAACAGCCCTCTAGGCAGCAGTATTCTCTGGGGCTGTCCTTGGAGGAGAAACAGTTTGCGTCTCTCCAGCTCGCCCAGAGCTGCGTCCTCTCCCCGCCCTCTGAGTCGGAACTCCAGCAGTCTCCCCAGAACTGCCCTAGCTTCCCCCAGATGTGGCACCCACGGCTCTGCGCGGGTCACAGCCAGAGTTTTGGGCCTGAAACCCCTGAGACTCCCATCTTACCCAACAACTTCCCAGCTGCTGTGCCCCTGAATGACAGCCTGCCAGTGTCTAACTACAGCCAGCTGAGCCCTGAGGCTGACAGGTTGCTTTATGAGAAGAGCTACCTGACTGAGGCGGGGCTGCAGCCTGGGGCAGATCTGCAAGTGTGTCAGTCTGCTTGTGTGGAGGGCCAGGTGCAATACCAGAGAGGGTCTCTGTGCACAGACAATGGTCGGCTCATCAGCTATGACTCAGTGGGCTCTCTGTCAGCCTCCTCCAGCAATTACAGCTCTCTCAGCCTCAAATCTTGTGAGCGAGAGGGTGAGGAGGAGGGCCGAGACAGCTTCTTAGCTCACTGCAGTCCTAAAGTGGTGATTCAGCAGAGTGTGGATGCCCTTACCCCACTCAGAGAGTCCTCAGACCTGCTGGATATCTCTAACTTCACTCCTGACAAGTTCAGACACTCATCACTGTCAGAGCTTTCCCCTCCTGAGACCCCCAACTTGTCCCCCCAGGTGGTGGGGCGTGAAATGAAAATGGCAGGGAATGCTGGGGAATATCAGGATGTGAATGATATGACTATGGACTGCAACAGGGAGGTAAAGTGGAACTGTGATACTGTACAGCAACAGGAGCACACAGCAAATGCCTACACAGTGGAGGACAGTCAGTTTCCTCTGCACAACTTTAACGGTCAGGATGTCATAGGTTTAGATAAAAAGGAGCTGGGAGCTGCTGAATTTGATGAACAGACTGCTGAGATTTTGGCTGGTGCAAAAAGCATAAAGTCAAAGAGGAAAGGCAGTTGCAAACAGACAGCAACAGGCCAAAGCCCAAAGAAAGTCCGGGCTCCCAGAGCTCCCAAGTCAGAAAAGGTCAAGACTCCCAAACAGAACTCTCGGTCTACCAAAAAGATAAAGGCCATGTTAGAGGGCAAGGCAGCAAAGAACCAGACAGGTGGTTGTGGCACAGGCCTGACTGACAGTAGCAGCACTGGGGACTGGCCTAGCACTGGCTGGTCAGAGAGTAACAGTCTGGTAGGGGATGACCAGAGAGAATTTGAGGAGCCGTCCAATATTCTGTCCAACATTGTCTCTGGCATGGCAGAAGTCCAAAGGTTCATGATGGCCTCCATTGAGCCACTGTGGAATCCCATGTCAGAAGCCTGCATGCCCTCCGAGGCTAACAGCCTCAACCTAAAGACCCTTAAAATCTTGGCAGGGACAGAGGCTGACCTGAAGAAAAAAGGAGCTGTGTTAACAGGGGCCGGCAGAGGCAGAAAGGCGGGCGGAAAGGGAGGCAAAAACCAGGCCAAATTCAACCCCACGCATCCCTTATTCCCTCAACTAGCGCTCGGCTGTAACATGTTTGATAAACCCAACTTTATTAACCCAGGGCCTGCGCACAAAAAGCTGTACCGTCACAAGACAAGTGCAAAGTTCCCTCGGATTGAGACACTGAAGGGGAAGCGAGCTGAGAGAGACCCAAATAAGGACATAGCACTGATGACCTCTTTTGAGAAACTGAGGTAATATTTTGTTATCAGCTGCTGTTTTCCCCCTTTCTCACCCCCTCCCCACTCACTACCTGCTCAGCCCTCCCTCCCAAACATACCTACACTGATGCTATGCCAGAGCTGCATGAGTACTACGTTTCCCTTGGCTCCTTCCACTTCCTTTTAACCCACCTGAAGAGGAAATTAATATCTGCATGACAAACTTCTTGTACTTTGCAAACTACCTATTGAGTGATTGTGTCAAGCTTGATTGAGATTTGAAACGACCATGGCTGCATTTTTTCTTGCTTTTGTTGTTTCTGCCTTGTTTGTTCTTCTTATAGTCGTTTTCGTTTGACTTTTGTCTGAAAAAAAAGAACAAGCCTTGAAAACAGTTTTGTCGCCTTTTTGAGGAACTTTGTTTTTGTATTTTCTCAGCAGAACTAGCTCTCCTGAATTACATATTTATTTCCCTTTCCCTTAAAAATGTAGCTATATACACAAATGCATTGAGTGACATCTACGCACCCCCCTTCCCCCTACCCCCTCATCTTTTTTTGTATGCAGAATATGGATGTCCTGTTGTTGCTGTCCTTCATACACTGCCTGGCTCATTGCAAGAGGGAAACCTACAATAAATGAGCTCTATTTAAACCCAAGACATCTTTAACACACGAGATGGGACCATTTTGTATTGATGACATATCAGACGTTGTCTTTTTTCCCCTAAGAGTTGGAATGACTCCCATTTCATTTTGTTGAGCGTTTCTGTCTGGAGCTTAGAGGAACTGGTGATCAAAATTTACATTTTTACGCCTTGCAAATTCATAAAAGCTCCACCCACAGAGTATTTTTGTCAATGTTGTTGTACAGGGACATGCAATATTTGCAAAAAAAAAAAAAAGAAAAGAAAAAAAAAGATTATTATAATCTTAAAATCAATGTGCCAAAAGTAACAATGCTGTGTAAATGACCTCTTATATATGTGTGAATATTGGCTGTTCCTCTTTTCTATCCACTGGAATATTGGCTGCTCGGGTTGGAGACTCCTTACAGAGACTTGCAACTACAGGAATTCTTTGAGACCTTTTCTCTCTTCTCTGATGAAAGGCGCCAACAGCTGGCAGTGGTGCACCACCACTTACTAAACCAAATCAGAAAGACCGAATTCTCCTAGTTCCCCCCACTTTGTTTGCCAAATTGAATTTACCTCAACATCGCCTGGCACTGAGAAGCAACAAAAGAGAGGCAAAGGGGAGATTTACTCTGAAGGCCACTGCAGAGGAAGGAGATGAAAAAAAGAAGTTCAAACGAGCTCTCTGGACCAACAAGAGAGTGGTTGTGTAGGTGTCTGAGGGTAACCAAGGGAATTATTTGTCATTTGGGGCTGGGCCTCACTGAATAGCTGTTTGTACTGGAAATTTCAGGCAGATTATTACACATAGAGATTCTGATGCATGCATCAGCTGTGAATGGACAATTTTGCAGTTTGGTTTATTGTGAATGTGAAAGCAGTTTTCAGTACAAATGGAATCAGTAGTCTTGTAAATGAAGGAAAGCATGTCTTTGCATTTGCTCAACATGAAAATTTTACTTCTATCTTACCTGAAATGATCATTTCCACCTATAACTTTATTATTTCTTAACACAGCCTTACTTTATAAGTTGCACATCCGGTGTTTCATATCATTGAGTTTTTTCACATCGTGTCTAAATTGATCCTCTTTTTAAAATGTATTTTAATTATTTTTTGTTTACAAGGTTCTTTTTCTGTCACAATTGGTTTCAATGGGTCAATATTCTGGCAGAAAATATTGTCACCCGTAATTTAAAGCCACAAATAGAAGGGCACAGATGGGAAAATAAACATTATTACTATCTGATCCAGTCAGTCATTACTATCAATTACTTTGGGCTCATTCACTACCTCAGAGCACTGAAAGAAACAGCTAAAATCCACCTTAAAAGGAACCATACAATCATATTTAAAGATTTTATACACTGAAGGGATTTCAGGAGAAATGCAGAGCCAATCAAGCAGTTACAGAGTATGTTTTAGGAACATGTGCTGAAACAAGGCTTATACTTTCTCTGTCTTTTGAATGGTAATATCATTTTTGAACATAGCTGTAATTACATGAGACTGCATGGAGATGTGCGGGCAATTTGATTGATTGATTTGAAAACAGGCCTTGTCACACTGGATATGGCAATTCTGACACACAGGTTATAGTAATTGATTGCTTGCATAAGGCAAGGATCATAATCAATCTTTCTGTGTCTGGTTTTTTTTTCCTTCTCTTCTCTGCAATGATCCTTTGTTTCTTTTCTAAAGCGTATCAGGGTTAGGACCAAGACAAGCTGCTGATGGGAAGCTTCACATGGGCTGCAGGCCCATTTAGTCTGCCTTCTCTCATTTCTGCCTATTGTCAAATTGAATGTACTTCTCTGAGTTCGTAATCTTTTCTTTTCAGTTCTTTTTCTCTTTTTTTTCTTTCTTTTTACCTATTTCTATTGAAAAAATGTGCCACTGTTGAGCTGCCTCATGTTAATGGTGCTAAGAAAGCTGACAATTGTTGTTTTTTTTTGTCCTTCTTTGAGTTTTATTTGACTTTTTAAAAATGTTTTTTTCCCCATTTTAAAAAAAATTCTTTATTTTATTTTCCCAAAGTTAACAAAAGAATAAATGCAAAATAGATTAGGTACCTAACCCTCTTTATGAATGTATATTAAAATGTTATGTTTGATGTATTCACTTCATGATTCTTTGACACTGATTGGAAATTACTTTTGCTCTTTTCATTAAAAGATTACCGAGCTTTATATATACTGTCTAGAGTTGTTACCAGAAGGAATCTTAATGAACTCTTGACACTACAAAATCTTGTATATTTTTTGTGTGCCAATTTGTAACATATTTTGTAAGTGTATATTTTTCTTAGAAAGTGCTGTGAAGTATTTGTGTGTGTGAGTAACCTTTTATGCGCCTCTGTGGGCAGTGGAAAGGCTATACGGTGACAAGTTTCTGGTTTTAAAAACCAAAATATGAAAGTATCAACAGAAAACTAGAACTATTTACATTTTGTTGGGAGTTTTGTAATAAGACCATGATCTTGTTGTGAGAGTGTTGTGTTACTGTGCAAAACACAAATAAGCAAAGAAAAAAAAAAAAGAAAACTCGGAAAAAAATATATAATTTGTGAACAATTTGCTGTTTTATAGATTTTCATGTAAATTATTTGAGTATTATTTTGTTTTTGTTTCGTTGTAACTGTTGCAAAGGTTTTAAATATTTGTGATCAAGCCTGTATGGTGATAATGTAATATTGGTAACTTGCTGAGTTTTGTAATAATGTTTATGGAGTAAATATATAAATTAAAATAAGATTTTGAATGCTGCTTTCTGAAGAGCATTGGGTTGTGTTTTTTACCGCCCACCTAATGCTATTCCCAGGACCTACATTTCATTACATTACATTACAAAGCCTCCATATTGGTAAGATTTCTGCAGAGAAAAATAAGAAAAGGTTAGACAAAAGGGTTATAAAATCCTATTACATAGTTGTTTTAAGATGTTTGGAGTGGAAGTTAAGTAGCCTATCTATTTATCAAAGCATATTTGATGGATTCCTCCATCTTTTAGTTGCAGTCATAATAATAGTAAGATAGAAGAGTCAAATCTGTTTGTGCCGTGAAACATGCAAGCCTGAGAACAACCTTAATTTTTCCAATTAGTCTCTCCGTGTTTGATATATTGGAAAAATCTTGGATGAAAGTCATTTTAATTTCTGTACAAGTCTGGCTTTAGCTCATGTTATTTTAATGTCATATCTAATTAGCACTCAGGGTCAGGCATTGCAAGAGTGACTGCTCATCCATAACTCTGAGCCTGGGCTGCTGTGGTCCACACTGCAACTCATCCTGGCATGCTTAATTGGAGCTGGGGATACAGTCTCGCACCATAAACAGATCCTGTGATGTGTGCCTCCAAATTTGTCAGCTGGTATTAGCATTGTTTTTCTTCTTTAGTCACCCGTAGCAGATAAGGGAGCAGTCAAATTATAAGATGGGATGCACATGCAATACATGGGATACACCTGTGGTTATTAAATGAGATCCTGCCTGTTTCTGCTTACATTGCAGAGCCGGATATAAGCAGCTCTCTCACTAGTTTGCATTTCACTTATTTTTATTAATACTAAGAGGACAGCAGAGTGACAGTTCAGATGTGTTGTGTCAAATTTGAAATGTTTGCAAGTGCGGAAATTACACATAAAAGAAAGAACTTACAAACAACATAATTAGTTCACATCTTTAAGTGAGTGGCAGATTTCTTTCATTAAAAATGCTTTTTTTTCCCTAAAACGTGGCTTTGCGGACTAATCTGATGTGTTCAATCCACTAAAATGATTTAGTACAAGGTAATCCTGTTTGTGTTTTATAACAACAGCTTAAGCCCTTTAAGGTTTCAGAAGCTGTCCAATAGTGTATTGTAGCATTACCTGATGCAAGAGGAATATTCCCCAAAGATGAGCCCTTAATCGGGCAGGGTGGTGACATGGTGGTTTAAATAGTCTCTTACAGCAAGGTGGTTCCTTGCAGTTCGTATCATGCTTTTAACCCTTCTTTTTTATTTACTCTGAGTTATTACTCTTTGAAATGTACATTTAAGATAAACAATCAATTGAAAATGAGTCTAAAAGGATAGACTCCAAAAACCCTACAATAAAGTGGATTAAGAACATATCTAGAATAATTTATTAACTCTTAATGGAGAAGTAAGTGGTTTTGTCTGTTTTTATCTTTGAGAAATACAACAAAACCTACAATAAGTTAAAATTGTTGGTCTGTAAATCACGTAAAGCTTCTCTTACACAACTTTCCCAATTTAACCTTCACAAAATACAGCTTTTTATATATATATATATATATATATATATTTTTTTTTTTTTTATCATTTTTTCATTATTAATTATATATAAATATCTAATATAATTGTTGTTTTTATGAAAAATTACACACAAATTTTTTTTTACAATGTTTAGTTTATTTCTGTTTGTAGTTATACCATAAAAAAGGAAATGTGGATGCAGTAGATATAAAATATGCTTTATTAATTTATAATCAGGTTTTCTGGGAAAAACAAAAACCTGTGACCTGAGGAATGGCGGGCATGTAGCCTGTAAATCAAACAGTGCTGCTGCTTTGTCCTCTGAATTGCACAGGATCGGATATTTATATTGCAACCGCACGATGCCGCTACAACTGCAGAGCAGCCCTCACGCTCAAAACAAACATCCTTTTATCAACTCGCTGTTGTAGATGGTGGTACTACACCCGAAGTACGGTCTCTCAGGCAGCCCTTGTTTCATACCATACAAATAATTTTCATAGTATGAGTAGAAATGTATATCTACTTGTTTTTATACATTTTATGTATGTTTTTAAAAACATCTGCCACAGTATTTACAAATAAATGACGTGGATTTAAACGTAAATTAGAACGCACATGCCTACCTGGAAGAATAACGTCAGGGAAAATTCCTCACAATTCCGTTTCCGGAAGATCATTACAGCCTTCCTACAAGACAGAAAATGGAATCCTAAGATCGCACTCAGCTAAACCTTCAACCCTTCTCTCAAAACATCTCAAACAAATAACTGTGTCCTCCCATTACAGTATTACTAACATCGCTAAGCAGGTAATGTAACAGAAATGTAATGACAGATAACATATTACTTTTGAATATCTTTTATCTAACTGACTAGCCAATTTTAGCTTGTTTGCTCCGGTTTGGTACTGTCTGTGAACGTCACTGGTTGACGTCGTTAGCTTGCAACAATGCTAATAGTAGTTTATACATTTAACAAGTAATCAGGGTATTTTAAGATGTTTGAAAACTTTGAACAATACTCACACATGGTTGTGTTTCGAAATATGATTTAATGTTGAAATAATTAAATATCAAGTTAATGTAATAAATACTTGATAAGGAACAGTTAGCTACGATTGGATATCCCGTGGTATTCGGATAGCTTCCAAGTTAAGTAGCTCGCTAGCTAACCAGGTTAGCGTATTAAAGTGGACGAATTTACCATGGCATGTACTCATGTTAGATAAATAATACAAAAGGTACCAACATATATCAAATTAACTGCTTTATTAACCGCTCGTATCTTGCCAGTTTAACTCTCTAAAACCTTTATTATCCCATTAGTCATCCAGCTATTGAAGTTATCAGCGTTAGCGACGTTGCACAATGCTAATAAGTAGCTAGGAAAAGCAAGCTAAGCTATACGATGCCATTTTGTTTTTATCTCGACTTTGACCAACATACAGGCTCGCGATCGGACTACAAAACACCCTAATTATTACATTGATTACTTCATCTACAGTAATTAAACAGTTGTTTATTGTGTAACTATGTGGATAAGACCGCACACTGTTCTTGAATACGAAGCAAGGCTGTTTTGCTGGCTAGTGTTGGATTTGTTATAATGCTAACATGCTAGTTTGCTTTGTAACCATTAGACGGGATCGCGCTAACTTTAGTTAAGTGTAAGCTAACTTCACACACTTGAAAGTGTTAGTTTGATGTGATTTTATATATTCGATATGTTATTGTTCACTAGTTGGCTAGTAACATGCTTTTATGCACACCATATGTAGTTGTATTTAAAGATGTCATATAAGAGACTGTATGGCTTCGATTGTGAAAACATACCTAAATAATCCCAATCTGCAGCAACTGGATCTTGTTAAAAGTTGGAGAGATTCCCGTTGACCTCGTCCATCCCTTCAGAGTCAATGGAAGGGTCTGACAGTGTAGAACAAGGTGGCAGTGACCAGCCAGAGTCACAGCGCAGAAGGCAGCTTGATCGTCTGGACAGAGAGGAGGCCTTCTACCAGTTTGTCAACAATCTCAGTGATGAGGACTATCGCCTTATGAGAGACAACAATCTTTTGGGCAATCCAGGTGATTTATATGTTAACTGAATTTGTTTTTAGTTATGAAAAATATCTTGTGCTGTAAATATACTCACTTTTCTTATCTATATC